>JAECUM010033461.1:0-24916 GCA_016617855.1 Megalonaias nervosa
ACTAACACAGATCCTATTTAGTATATTTTTAGCGATCAGTAAGATAACTGTGAGGATTCCTTTCGGTTAATATCACCTGCTGACAATATAATTTTAAAGTGTATGTTACTAGGCAACTGTATTTTGATATTACTTTGTTGCACATGTCATGGACATCAGTGGAGTCTCCAGATCCAGTGATTATTTTATTAGTCACGGCTGGATGATAGAGGCTTTGTCGACTGTCCATTTCGCGTTCATTTGCGGATAAATCTGCAAGCAGTATAGAATCCAGTATACTGAGAGCTCAAGGGATAAAAGACCAGTAACACAGGACAAGATAATAATGCGAGGTCTGCTTGAGATTATTAACGTCTGCGACAGAGATCTTGTCGTTTTCCGACGAGAAATTGTCTCCAAGTTGTTAATTCATTTCGTTAATATAATCGATGACAACAAGAATACCCCTGCGTCACTGTTAATTGCTCTAAAGATTAAATATGACATGTAAGGAGGGTGGTTTTGTTCCTGTCGTAAATTAAACATTTTGTTAAGGTCAATCAGCATATACTGCTGAAAGACTGAATTTTAACATTGTAACTTAATTGGAAATGTAGAGATCGAGACTCAGCCCGATATCTTAATGTAATTCTTCATGTTATGTGTCAAGGTTGATCGCTTGGCATCTACACTGCCATAAAGTTGGAACTTGAACTTCGTTAAATACGCATTCAATCTTTTAGAATCTTACTTTATACGAATTTATCACACCAGAAATACGTTTATTGCACCTAAATTCAAGGCCAACTCAGCACTTGAATACCACTAAACGTGATGACTTCATCAGCTGACGCTACAGAATATGTCTGTATCCATAATGGCCGACGCTAGTTCACATGATCGTTTCCACCACCAACTAATTTTGTCAATTTTAAATTGTATTCGATGTATTTTGAATGTTCTTAGCGTTCACTGATACTTGTTTATTCTAAATCCGTGCGTAGCAGACTTGGTTACGACTTAAAACGCTTTGCTATTTGACGGACAAGAGATAATACAAAACTTTGATATATTTGCTACTGACTGAGTATAAAAGGACACGTAATGCAAATTAAATTGTGTGATAACCCTCAGTTTATGTCACTGGTGGTTGTGTATCTCTTCGGCACTATCCGACCTGTTTAGCGTACACGACGAGCAATGATTGGTCAGATTAAGGTAACATGACTATTTTTAGATTAGAAACAAGAGCGAACTTTGTAAGCTGGCAGATAGCTGTCAACAGTCATGGCTTTCACTGTTAAAGATCTCCCTGAAATAAAACTATCAATGTCTTGAGATTGTTATAATCACAAATTTGCTAAAATGCATTAATAAGCAAATAGATAGTTATAAACGTAAGACAAGTCAGTGGCTTTTTTCCTTATTATTAAAATAGACTGAAATTACATATGAAGTATAATATTCGGAACCAATTATATGCGCAACAATTTTCATAATAACATTTTAATACAGATTCCCATTTATCTGCTGATTTAGTTGGTTTTGTTGCGGTCTGTTTGAAATGTTCTTTTAAAAAAACGTTCAAATTTAGAGATTTCTTTGTTTTCAAGTAATGGATTTTTCCCATATTCTTTAAAGACACTATTGTATATCTGGGTATATCGTGTAAACTTCGATAATGTCAAACAAAATTTACCCTGCTACTACTCTATGGCCTTAAACTAAGTAACAGAAAAAACGAAACCAAAAGGGTTTGTAAAATTCACCAAACATTTTATTTCACTGGAAAACGAAGTGAAAATTTTAAAGTGGGAACTGACAGTATTGTGAATTTCATACCAAATAATCCTAGATGTTCAATCAAAAGTACAGAGTGTTCCGAATGGATTCCAGTTTTGAATCTGATGATGCACCTATGGTCTTGATTGTGCCGATGTCCAATATTCTTGATGACTCACAATGATATAATCCAGAATGTATTTGAATAAGTCCTAAATAATCACAGCGATTGTTTCGTCCAAACGTTAATGACCATTTTTTAATTCCAATGAATTAAAACTTATAGATTACTAAAGATTGATATTAAGATAGGAATGAATAACTTTGATGGCAAGAAACGTACATAAAAACCTAAGGAACAATAAATGACCAGGATGTGTGTCAGAGGTTCATTTCAAGAACTCTGATCATATATTCCCAAAGGCTGTACTTAAGATAGGAATGAATAATGTTGACAACAAGAAACTTGTATCAAATCTAAGGCACAACAAAATGAATCAGAAGTCCATTTCCAAAACATTCTAATTTTCTAAAAGAAATTATACTTTTGAACTAAAATATCAGTAAAGGTACACACCAAAAACACTATCCTCAATAACTGACAAAGGTCAAGCACATATAATAAAAATAATAATAATAATAATAATAATATATACATTATTCTTGAAATTCTTTTAAATGTAAAAACCACCATTTTGAACATGATTTCATTTACAAACCGGATGCATGTTCATGCCAATTTTAGATGATTGTATTATCAACCTTAATTTTTTTTACTGAATGACAGGGCTTGAATATAGAGAAATGTTATCATAAGTTGCAAAATCGTTGGCCTCTATAGAAGACCATTTGTTAAACGCATCGTTTCAAAAATAATTAAACGTATTTCCTATTTGACGAAGCCCATATATCTAATAATTTAGAAAATATGTTCCACTATCTCACGTAATGTACAGAAAGGAACTGTTTTCATGAAACGAAATTATTTCAGTTGTAGAGTTTCTTTAACGAAGATAAATTTAAGCTTGTCTCAAAAGATATTCGATATGGCATACCGAGGCCTCACCTCCATCCTCGATAGAATTTACGCTTATGAATGT
The DNA here is from genome assembly GCA_016617855.1 of Megalonaias nervosa. Classification (NCBI taxonomy): domain Eukaryota; kingdom Metazoa; phylum Mollusca; class Bivalvia; order Unionida; family Unionidae; genus Megalonaias; species Megalonaias nervosa. Next base: position 2,862 of record JAECUM010033461.1, read on the forward strand.
TTTTACTTTGCCTTTCCCTCAACACCACAGAAAGCTAAGTAGGTAAAGCAAAGGAATGAGTAAAGATTGAAAGTGCCAAGAATTAAACGACGATATTTTTATGTGCTAAGACTGGATATTCAGTAATTTTACGAATCTTCATTTCAAACTTTAGAAAAATTAGAATGAACTTTCAAATAACACGAATTTTCTGTCGCGATTTCAGCATGAATTTCTCTCAGGTTTCACGTATCTGAAACATTTATGCTAACTTCCAAACCATGTTGCTTGTGTTTCGTCTACGTTTACATATAAACTAGAGCAACAATCCATAAGCACATCGATCAGATTAAGATCATTTCTCGTGAAATGTGGTTGTCATCTAAAAACGAGACGAATTATCAACGCATTAACTTATTAAAACTCGGAATTGTTTGGTTTTTTTCCAGTTATATTTAGGTGATGTATAAAAGCAGAAGAAAAAACAGTTCATTATAAACAAGTATTGAGATAAGGCATCGCTTTGTCTGACTCTGTTTGAAGTGCGGAAGTTGTTTTAAAAAATATATTTAATGCTATTCGCAAAAGCAGATGATGCAACTATATAGGCTACATTCAGCAATAAAATTAGCCCCTAATTATTTTTTAAAACATGCTTCTCTCACGATCTTGTGAATGCAAGTAATCCTTCTTGGTCTTTGTATAACGTGTAGCTCTTCCTCGCTGATAGTCATCTAAAACTAAAATGACTAAGGTAATTAAAAACCTTTTGAAAGTTCAGCTAAATTAGCATCTATTTCGAAACATTATCCATTTTGCATTCCGTTACAGTCTTTTTACGTACAAAGTGATTAGTGTCATCCATAAAAATATCCTTATGTAAATTTGGGTGATTTATAACGCAAGTACAGAAAAATTCACAATAACGTATGTTATTCGTTAACAGTATTTTATTATGAACTATCGTAATGCAACCATTGTCCATAACTAATTTAGGATCTAGGTTTTTCGGGTAATTTTGTCGTTGTAAGTTACATAAAAAACTATTGGTTTTTTTCCTACATTCTACCTGCAAGGTAGCATTTGATCTCATGATAATGCATTGAATCGTTTTGTTTAGGAAACTTTGAAGTTGAATATTTATGGAATCATTTCCAAGTTGATATTATTTTAAGCTTACTGAGTAAAAAAGATTATTTGGTTTATTTGATACTGTGTTCTTCTTAATTAGATATTGAGTGTTTGTGTACTACAAGATATTTTCTTCATTCGTGGGTGTTATTGTATTCTAAAACACACGCTCACAAAAAATCAAACAGATAAATATAAGAAAGAAGTTTCTCACGGCCTAAACAATCTATTTGTCAATCGATCATGCAACCTTACAAAATTAGAGGAAAGACAAAATAACAAATTAAACAAAACTAAATCCAGCTGGAAGACTAGAAGAACAAACACAGAGAGTGAAAGAGTCTTAGTCTTAACTCTAAGAGAGATATAAGTACAAAATTTAACTATTGAAATTTAAGAAGGTGCACCCCACCTGCAGTGGCAATGTGATGTGCTTATATATCGATCTTGATGAAATTTACCATCTTCTGGGGTATTCCGTAATTCCGAAGAATATTGCTGAGATTATCCCTGTGCACACTGTATAATGCACAGAGAGGGACGTATTCCATCCTGTCTTTTGCTCCAGTATCCGTATGAGGGCACATATTTGTTAGATGCAAGAACGACCTTTGCTGAATCCTGCATCCTGCTTGCTCTCTCCTGGCAATCCCTCCTCTTTGGTAGAGAGAGAGAGAGAGAGAGAGAGAGAGAGAGAGAGAGAGAGAGAGAGAGAGAGAGAGAGAGAGAGAGCAGTGTAATTCCTTTCCAGCTGTTAGAATTACTCAGATCTTTGGTATCGTACTTAGAAATCCTCTCTTCTAATCTTAAGGGTGTTGTCTCTGTTTCCCATATATTCTGTAATATCGACAGCTCTGTTCTGGTGTTTCTATTTCATCTGCTTTCAACATTTTATCAGGTGCCTTTCCACATTTTGGTTTTCTGATATGATTTAACATGGTCACCTCGCAGCATCTTGGTGTTTTGCATAGGGTCCTCATATTAGTCCGTTCTAGAGATTTGCGAGAAAAATCCTTTTTCATTTCTTTGTTTTTATCTGTATATCCTTTGTTCAGCCTCTTAAAAAAGCGATGACTTACTGTTCACCATCTCGGCCCTAGTAGTTTTCGTGTGTTCAGTGATTTCCAAAGTTTGTTTGCTGATTCACTCTTCCGTTTTGGGTTTTCAGAGAATGTCTTTTGGCGCCCCTTCTATTGCAATCGTAAATCCAGATGTTCCATTTCTCCTTTGTCGTAAGGAGACACTACCGGATTCGTAGAGAGTAAGCGAATTTGTTTTGTTTTTTTTTTATGTCCGGATTGTCCTGCTTTGATGATACAAAAGTGTTTCCTCTTGATGTCCTCTAAAAGGGACTTCCTTACTTTGAGTCCGAGCTTGGTTACACGTTCTTGTGATCATTTTCAACATTGGAATGTCTCATGACGCTCACATCTTGCATGGACTGACGCTTAACCTTGTTTACGATTTTGAAGTTTCTGGATGAGAACTATGTTTACAATTTTTCCATCAGGATGACTGAATTTTCCAGAACAATCTATTACGACATAGGTCAAGGGATATATGTATATAAAGGATTTGGTATAAAATTATTCATTCCTGTTAGAGTCTATAAAAAGACAAGTTTGTTTAGCTTTCATGACAAAATTGGAAATGCAAAATAGGTCACCAAATTTGAACTTTTGAAGGGACTTTAGCAAATTCCACTCACGGAAAGTTCAAAGGAAATTTTGTCATATGCAACTCCTGATGGACTTTTCTCTATTTAAAGTGATGCCATTTGTTTAAAAAAAATTCTCCATCAACATTCAAGACTTTAATGAACATAATAACATCTGGTCTAGATAATCGTGGGACATACATCGATGACATCAACATCTACAACAATATCTGGAAAGATCACTTGAAAATCATTCTGAAATTCTTAGATCCACTCAGTGATGCAAATCTGACAAATAATTTTGGTAAAAGAGGGTTTTTCCGTGCTCGAGTTACATTTTAGGATGCAGTGTGGAATACAGTCAAGATAAGCCTGTAGAAGTTAAGGCCAAGACTATCTCTGAATTCACATGAGAGCACATGACGCTAGTTGTTTTGGTATGGCTGTATAGCATCTGGAAATTTTGTTCAAATGTTTCTATAATTGCTGAGCCTCTGACCAATTTGCTGAGGAAAAAATCCAAATCTCATTGGCCAGACATGTATCAGTAATCTTTTGACAATCTACAAGTCCATACTTTAAGGTGCAGTAGTTCTGTCAGCTCCAAACTTCAGTCAATTACTTTAAATGCAAGTGATGTAGGATTTGGTGAGGTATTGATTCAAGAAGACAAAAATGACATGGATCATTTAGTGTGTTATTTTTTCTAAAAAAACGTAATAATCACCAGACAATTGTTTCCACAATCGAGAAGTAATGTTTGGATTGATATTGGCTTTTTAATGTTTTGAAAGTATGTTAATTCAGCTCCTTCTCCGATTTAGTGATCACAACCTTCTTACATTCATTACAAAATTGAAAACCAAACGTCTGAGATTGTTGAGGACGAGTTTGATGCTGCTGGTATACAACATTGCTATTAGGCACATGAACGGAAAATATAATCTGATTGCAGTTGCTCTTTCACGAGTAACAAAGTACTATATTGTTTTGTTCTGTGTCTATGTTGTGTACTTAAACTTAGTCTCATTTAGAAGGCAGCTTCCTGTGTTATTTTGATTATAATAATATCGTTAGTACATTTGGCTAATATGTAAAAGAAAGCTTCATTCTTCAAATCTTTTTTTCTTTATCAGAGGATGGGTAATGTATATCTATATTGTGTGCTTAATGTTTGTCCGTGATCTGTGGGTTGTCCCTCCCTGATTGTTTTTTTCATTCTGAGAAGTAAACAAGATATTTATATAACGTGGATTCAAGTCATAACCTTGTTGACGAGCTCAGAATGTTCTGGAAGCCAGCATGTTTATAATTTGGCATCATTTTCCGTTCGGATGATCGAATTTTCCTGAACATTATATTGAGGCATGTTTCAAGTGAAATATATATATATATATATATATATATATATATATATATATATATATATATATATATATATATATATATATATATATATATATATATATATATATAAAGGATTTGGTAAACAATTATTCATTCATGTTTAATATCAGTCTTTTAAAATATATGATCAGAGAGTATAGTTGTGTTCCAATATAATTTGAGAAAAATTATATTTTGCAATTATTCATCATAATTAAAAAGTGCTCATTGACGTTTTGGACTAAAATAGTACTTTTTGATTATTGAGGACTAATTCAAAGACATTCTGCATTATATCATTCTGATACATCAAGACATTCAAGACTATTTTGAATTCATTGGGAATATTCTATACTTTTGGACTTGTGATATGACATTTAGAATTATTTAGTATTTAATTCACAGTACAGTAAGTTTCTTTTGATTATTCCCTTTGTGTTCTTGGCAAATAAATTATTTGTTCAATTTACCACACTTGTTGGTTTCGTTTCTTTTATGTTACATAATTTAAGATCGTGGAGTCGTATCACAGATTTTGTCCATTTTATTTCTTTAACTCACCACCCCTACTTTTTTTCTATGGGCTTGGGAGCACCAGGGGCGAGCTCAGAGTTATTAATACTATTAATAAACAAAATGTCACACTGATCAGTTGATAAAGAAAACTTATTGTAGCAACCTGGAGATATTTGCTTTCCCGTATTAATGCAGATCTTACTGTTGTAACCTGGATAAATTTGCTTTCCGTAATAAATAAATAAAAAACGAGAAACTACAGATCAGAGTGTTAAAAAGTGAACGTAGATATTTTGCCAAGTACAAGGACTGTAATATTCTGTAAAATAAGTACTTATGGAATATATAAGCAGCCTTTGTAGTTTTGTTTTCATCTAGCTATATACTACTTCCAAATCTGTAAAATGTAAAGGAATGTGCCTAGATCAGAGGAGTCAAAGTTTTTGATTGAAGACAACTGTAGTTCCGAAAATGTATATTGCAATCAAACCAATCTTAAAAGAAACCTTTATGTTGATTTGGGAACAGTTTAAGTCATTATTCCACCAGTAACTAAGCAAAATGTGTTATAACTGAAATGCAAGTTTTATAGAATGTTGTACATTATATAGTGTATGATGGTTTTATAATATATAGCGCCATTGCATGCCTGGTCAATTGATATGATTGGAAAACTCTCGTCGGTTATTCTTTCATCTTACAGTGACGAGAAAGTATTGTATTGATCTGTGCATAAGCATGTATGTATCATCAATCCATTGTTAATAAACGCTTTAAAAGTAAATACGAATTCACACTGACCAACTGAAAAGCAAAGCTTACTGCTGTAACCTGGAGACATTTGCTTTTCGCATTAAATCAATAGCGAATGATTGTACACAATACAACATAACAAAACAAAAATCAACCAACTGAATAATCATGCTTGAAGAATGCAAAGTAGAGACAAGATATTTTTTCCAGTTTATAATCGAATATTTTAATGAAAAATATTTGTATTATAAATTAGGAACTCAAAAACACAAAGAACAAAAGAGATAACAAGGCCAAAGACCGACAATGGTGAGTATCAAAAGAAGGACAAAAGTGGTTAGAGATTCATCACTATTCTTTTGTTTCCAGGTCTGCTAAGGAGGTGAGTGGGTACATTTGAAGTACATAAATTGTATTTTCTTCTTTGTTTTCGTCTGGCAAAATTGCATCTTCCTTAGGAGATTTCTTCTTCTTAACTGATCGGGGAGGAGTGTTTGGAATTACACTATGGTCCTTATTCTTCCTAAGTTGAATGAAATGGCTTCTTTAAAGAATGTTTCCATATACATAAACGAAAGGAAACGAACAATGATGTTTCAGTTTTAATTCCACTTGGTGGGGAAGATGCTCACTTTCTTAAATAGAATCATATCAACAACATCTGAATCTAATTCTACGGTCCGTCTCAAGCTGTTTCGCACCTCGCTCTCAGTTGTCTGTAGTTAGTTATTGTCTTTGTCAGGAACCTATCGAATGCAGATATTCTATGTTCTACCCTTATGTGAAATCGCAGCCTTTCATTCTTTTCTTTTTTTTTTCTTTTGTCTTTCGCTCCTAGGAATGGAATGGTATAATTATGAACCCCTCGACTGAATTTTCAAAAACGTCAAGTTTGTCTTTGACTTCCCTCACTGCAAACGGAAGTTTTTAAACAATATTGAAATGATTATTGTCTGGAGGCTATGCAGTCGAAGCATTCGCACAGATACAGGTTAGACACAGAAGAATTTATTCCGAACCTAGAGGATGAACATATGTGATCTCCATATGGACCTTTTATTATCATCTCTGTTTTCCATTTCAACGATATACTCTCTCACAGCGTCACAACGGTCTTAAAAATATATATATTAAAAAGCAATTAGCTACAATCTTGTAATAGATAAAAGAAACAGTTCACATATGGAGCTTGTCCTTATACACTCATCAAACATTTGTATTGTAAAATAACTAAAACTATATCGATAGAGTTACTACTCATGATATGGAAACACGGCGTTGTCCGTATATGTAATATTTAATTTTAATGAATCTATATCATCTTATTCTTCATGAACAACGATAACTGCTCATTGCGTCAACAGGGCACCCAGATGGATCCTCAAAATGTGATAGGATATAATTCATGATAGCGACGGAATTCATGTACATTCTAACTTTTAGATTTGCGTAATGACTAATTAGTGTGTTTATTTTCCCTCTTAGTATATATATATATATATATATATATATATATATATATATATATATATATATATATATATATATATATACATCTGAGAAACCAGGTCGCTCGCTTACCTGGTGTTTTCTCTTATATGCAATTTGTTTAAATGAAATCGAACTATTATTTTTATTAGCAAATTTCAATTTTCTGCTTTTATTTTGCAGAAGTAAAAGTCTGGAAAGACTGATGATTATGATTGTTACCGGTATTGCGAGACACAAAATGCACAGTTTACATAATGCTGGTACCTGAAAACTGTTCATAGGGCCAGTGTACTAAACAGAAGTAAAACAGTAGTGTGGCCAATGTTGTAACACCGATACTTACATCATTTCAAGGCTGTACAAATCAAGTGATAATTATACATTAACTACCATTTCATAGTTCTAGAAGCAACGCGTCCTCAAAATCGACTACTACAGCTATTAATTATATTGACCACAGTAATAGCAGCTTCTCAAATTACGAACTTTTCACATTTCGCTTGCTTCTTTGTTATTTTTTGTTATTTTCCGTTGAGTAATGCTCACATGCCATCACGCAAGCTGATATGTAACAAAGCTCAAAGCTTTTCTTTAGTATGGTATGTATATCTGTATTCTTTTAAACTCATGGTACATGCTTTTATCTAAGTTTTGTAATTTGTATTCATGGCTGTAAAATGTACATAATATCTTTAGTTAGATTGTGCCCACGTGCCCTGAGTCTCCTAAGAGCGTAGTATTACACAGTATCTATAAATAGACGCTTAGGTATGTGTTGACAATTATTAATAATTGTCTTAATAATAAGATTTAATGCTGCCTTTGGCTTAGTTTCTGGTTGTCCGATGGGGTTTCGATGTTTCTAGAAGAATTCAGTAACTTCACATTGGCTGGACTGGTCACAGGAATAAGCAAGTTTGACGCAAAATGAGTAGTAAAATCTATCATATGAGGTATATTGCAAAGTATAGTCTCAGTAGATGGTATATATAAAGGGAGAGCAGAGTACTCAGAGTCATTCCGATTTTGCAGTCGTCCAAATTAACTTGTGTTCCTGTTTTAAGTCTGCAGACGTGTTTAATGTCGTAGGTAGATATTATTCGAGAAGAAAACATTTGTTTGGATTGGTCAGTAGAAATAGAAAGTGCTCATTATTTAGACTATATCATTTTTACGGAACTGTTATAAATTCTTCGAAGGAAATCGGGACAACGCCATTTTGACTAAGTCACGATTCTTGACTGACCAGAACTTTCCTATTTTGAAATTAATAAGGAACTTTTCATTCATTTAGGGCCTTCACAGACATTTATAAGGATTAATTTGAATTCACGTCTTAATACTGTAAGTTCCTCTCAAATTTGTCATTTATAACTGTGATAATTAAATTGTTTGTTACGTTTAACAAAACGTGTTGGCTTTGCTTCTTTCTGTTATATAATTTAAGAACATTAATATTGATACTTGTACCCTTACTAAATGGGAATATTTTTGTCTTACTGAAAACAATATGTAGTCATTTGTAAAACTGTTTAGCACAGCCTTTGAAAACATAAAGAATGATCGATTCAGATATCTTGAAGCTGATAATGACTTGTCTCTCGGAATATTAGTTCAGTTATATCAGAATATAGGCTCAATTTTGCAGACCAGAGGTACGGCGCCTAATATGACAACGAAGCAACCACTTTGGTGGGATAAAGAATGCGTTAAGGCGAAATATAATAAAAACTACTGGTTGAAACGCTTTGGATTTTCAAATACTGTAGCTGACCTTAAGTTGTATAGAGAGTACAAAACAGCTTATAAATCAATAATCGCACTCTAGAAAAGATACACTAGAGAATTCCAGATGAACAAATTAACTCAGACGAGGAAAAACCCTAAACAAATTCGGCTTATATTGAAACGGGAAACGCATAACAAGAAGTAGAATATCTATCCCCCCAAAACTGGTATGAATACTTTAAATCTTTATTGATGAAGCCTGTGTGCGATTTAGATGACTCTGACAATATTGTTAGTGAAGAACTACCTCATTCATAGGTTGATGACTTAAATACTCCAATTACAAATGATCAAATTATGAGAAGTTTACTTAAAATTAAAAACAAAACCCCTGGATCTGATATGTTACCTATTCGTTTTTATCAGTGCACGAAGGAAACGATCTTTCCATTCCTTAACGCTCTATTTAACAAAATCTTTGAATCCGGTTATTTTCCTAAACAGTGGGAGAAGAGTATTATCTGTCCTATATATAAATGCGGTAACAAGAACGACCCAAACAATTACAGAGGTATTTCTCTTAGCGATACTCTATGCAAAGTCTTTACTGATATATTGAATATTTGTATATACACGTGGGCGGAAGACAATGGTGTTTTAGACATAGCACAGGCAGACTTTGGGTAAAAATACTCCGCATGCGACAATATCTTTATTATTCAGGCTTTAGCTCAGAAATATATATCCAAAAGAAAAGGTAGATTTTATTTTCTTTTAGTAGACATTAAAAATGCTTTTGATAAAGTACAGCATGATATATTATGGTCGTCAATAATACGTAAGGGTATTAATGGTAAAATAGTAATCATTCTAATAGATATGCACTGAAATCTGAAAAGCTGTGTCCGAATACCCAAAGGTTTAACTACTTATTTCGAATGTACATTAGGTACAAGGCAAGGTTGTGTTTTAAGCCCTATCATGTTTTCCCTTTTTATTAATGATGGTGAAGCTTAAATGCAACAGAGGTGTATTTATCTCAGACGATATTGATGAGATTTTTGCAACACTTTACGCTGATGATGTTGCTAATTGCGTCGATACAGTAAAACTACTTCAGAACCAAATAAATGTTATTGAATATTTCTGTGATAAAACTGGTATGATGGTCAATCTCAATAAAAGTAAAGTCATTGTTTTCAGAAATGGGGGATATCTCAAGCAAAATGAGGTGTGATTTTTTAAAGAAAGTCGTATTGAATGCGTGCCTTATTACAAGTACATAATAATAATAATAATAATAATAATAATAATAATAATAATAATAATAATGAGGACTTTTTATAGCGCCTAATCTTTAAAAGCTCTAAGCGCTTTACAACATTAGACAAACATATATAATAATATGATTACAAAAAAAAACAAACACCATGAAATTAGAAAACAGAAAACACGCTGAAAATATTTAAGGTAAGGAAACAATGTTAGGTTTTTAAGTCTGTTCTTGCAGTCGAAATAGGTGAGTTTCAAGAGCACTCTTGAATGAGATCACTGTGTCTTTGTGTCTAAGTTCAGTGGGCAATTCATTCCACGTTGCCGGGCCCTGGTATGCGAAAGAACGTTGTCCATATGACATCATTTTCATAGTGGAAATAATGAAAATACGATTGTCAGAAGAGGATCGTAGGTATCTTGCAGGTGTGTACACATGGGTGAGGTCGGATAGGTGTGTTGGACTGGAGCCCGTCGGTGAAACGTAGCACAGAGAAAAAAGTTTGTGTTTGATTCTGGATCGAATGGATAACCAGTGTACGGTACAGAGTAGGTGGGAGATGTGCTCTGATCGTGGTACTCTAAGGACGATCCGAGCAGCTGTGTTTTGAACTTTTTGAAGTTTCTGGAGTAGATATTGAGACGAACCAGACAGAATTGAGTTACAATAGTCCAGTCTTGAAAGTACCAAGGAACACACAAGTATTTTAGTAGCATCAACTGAAAGATAATTGCGAATGGAGCTGATGAAGGTGGACTGGAGAGAAGGTAGTTGGAAGTAGTGTATATTTGTTCTTTGATATTAGCTTCTTAGTAATCTAGAAGAGCTCTTTGCAGATGGAACTTTCCGTGATCTTAGTACTGTAGTGGACTGATTTCGCTGCATGGACTATGTTTGTGACATTCTTCTTAGCGGCTTCATAGATTTGTTTATGAATAGTGAGTCTGGTGGAAAGCCAAAGCCTCTCAGCTTTACGGCGGTCTCTTTTAGCAGTGCGAAGCTGGTCCCTAACACTGCTATACCACGGAGAACACTTTTGAATTGATAATCTGTACTTGGTTGCTGGGGCATGTTTGTCAGGCAATGAACGCAGGCAGTTATCAAGTTGTTTTGCTGTAGGAGGTAACCAAGTTGTTAGGTTTGCTTGGCTATTATGCATTAGCTGGGTTCTATTTATCATAGTAGCAAATAAAGGTGGACGGTTAGGGACTGATACGTCAAGATGGTATATAATGCAGAGGTGATCTGATGCAAGTTCGTATGACACCAGGGAAGACTGCAGAATATTATCATCAGGTCGATAAAGAATCCAATCTAAAATGTGACCATGTTTATGGGTGGGTTAGCTGTTTGAGGTTGAAAACGTGAATGGAATCTAGGAGTTTTTATGTGTATGGGTTTCCAAGAGAGTCAAAGTGAAAGTTGAAATCTCCAACAATAATCAGGTTGCCACCTATCGAATTTCCAGAATCAGTCTGGATTGGACGAAAGCAAAGCAGATTCTAGCAGCTCAGCAAAGAAAGCAACTTCAAAGATTTTGAATTATCGAAAACGATTCGGCAGGTTTGGTGTAGAGGATGCAGAAATTTTGGGATATGAATTTAGTAGAGATATTGAAATTGTACAATACAATTTTTGCAAACAGTATTTAGGTGTTCCTAAATCTACCAATAATGCGATTGTGTTAGGGGAGTGCGGAAGATACCCACTTTGTACCTCGAATTTTTAAATACTGACTGAAGGTCGTAAGAATGCCTTCAACTCGATACCTACACTAATGTTATTTAATGTTGAAAAGATTGGATGAAATTAACCGTGTCAACTGGGCTATGAAAGTTAAAGACATGTTATTTCGTTAAATATATTTAAATGCTGGCTGAAGGTCGTAAGAATGCCTTCAACTTGATACCCACACCAATGTTATTTAATGTTGAAAAGATGGATGAAACTGACCGTGTCAACTGGGCTACGAAAGTTAAAGACATGTTATTTCGTTTCGGTTTTGGGCATGTTTGGCTAAATCAAGATGTTGGAGATGAAAAACAATTTTTCTCACTATTTTTGCAAAGAATTAAGGATTCAACACTATAAAACTGGCAAAGTGATATTAACAACTCACATGAATGTGGGTATTATAGCATGTATAAAACCGAATTAAGACCGGAACAATACCTCTTATGTGGATTATCGTATTTTCTTAGGAAATTACTTGCTAAATTTAGGTGCTCAGCGCATACGCTGAAAATAGAGACAGGTAGGCATAACAGGAATGAGAAAAATAATAGGTATTGTGAATTATGCCGGAAAAATAATGTTTATTTGGTAGAAGATGAATTCCATATTGTTTGTGTTTGTCCAGCTTACGACCATATAAGAAAGAAATACTTCAATGAAGTTTATTATCTCTTTCCGTTGTACAAAAATGTGTGTCCCTAATGAGTCATAGCAATATATTAATTATAAGAAATCTTTCTTACTACATCAATTTGGCTTTTCGTCTTAGACAATCTTGGATAACTCAAACGAATGGTGAATAATATACATAGAGGTAGTAACATCTTTATGAAATAAAATACCGATTATTGGAAATTATGTATCGATACTCATGATGAACACCATATTTAACTTCTTTAACCATTGCGCACATTATATTTACTTGTATTTTGTAATATGGGCCGGTGGCCTGAATTACTGAATATATTATTATTATTATTATTATTATTATTATTATTATTATTATTATTATTATTATTAATACCATAGTAGAAACAAATAAAAACACGGAGTTATCATCAATAGGTTAGATGTTGGATTCTTAATTGTAAATGAGGTTTCTCTGAGCTGTGCCAATTTTTTTTTTTTTTCCTTTTGATGAGGACAGATCTATGGCTAATAGCCTAACATGTCAATTACACAGTGGCGTAGAGAGGGTACTTAGCGCCCGTGGACAAAACATAAACTTGGCGCCCCCTTCGAGTGCATTTGAGATAACGAATCTTTGTATTTTCCTCATTTTGGCGCCCCTGGCACGTGGCGCCCGGGAACAACTGTCCCCCGCCCTCCCCAAGCTACGCCACTGCAATTACACGTCAAGTATTGTTTGTTAATAATACCATGCATGTCACATGTGCAAGCCCAAAACAGGTATACTGAATACCCTATTTTTAACTACCATTGGGACAACGTCATTGCTTTTCCAAATTAATGAGCGTCTTATAAGTAATTATGATTTCATATCCATCATTAATCTCAGACTGCAATCTAATGTACAAAATTATTACAAGCAAGATATACTAAATGCCCTTTAGAGCGAGGCTTTGACAAGCGATTAAGATAGCAAACATTTAGGACACCAGTGACTTTTCTTAATTAGTAAACTTTGCTAGCGGCATCATCGTAAAGTTTTAAAATACGTGGAAGCTAACATAAACGTTGTCACTTTTTACTTCCTTATCAGTTTGACGAACCAATTACATTTGTCATAGCCGTATACTTCCTTTACATTATTTTGGTGCTTCCTTCTTTGAGCAACCAATGGTAATGTAGTAATCATGTGGAAAGATTAACCATGTTTACCCACATACTCTCATCCATAACCTAATCAACCGGTTTGAATTAATTGCCACAAACTATTCTGCCACCGCATACCACTCTTCGTGCAATGGTTTTGACTGAAAATATAATCAGATTTTAAGTTATCTTTTTATTTTTGCCTCCTTTCTTGTAAATGTAAACGTATTCGTCCTGGAAAAATAGTTAAAGAAAGCGGAAAAACTTTGAATATCAAAGCCTCCATACTGGTTGAAACATTTTATTTAGAAATGCTTGCAGCTGTCCATCGGTCCACGCATACATATACACATATATCCTCATGCACATATGCATGTAACCACTAGATTCAACTTACAAGTTTTACGCAGTACCTATTTTCTACACTCGTTGGCAATGTTTACATTGTTAACATTTTAAATGATTATTACCAATCTCATAAAAAATACATAAATTAGGAGACAAATAGTACTTTAACAATTTACGGTATTAATACCTTTGAATTTACTCTACATTATAGATTTTTATATAAAATTACTACATTTTTCTTTCTAGTATGCCCAGCAACAAAATAAATAAGGTCATACCTCCATCACTGCACACATGCTTATTTTTTAATATAGATATATCTGAGTTATATTTAAAATTTTCGTTGTGATTTGCAAACATAGTAAGAATAATTCCAAAATAAGTTTGTATATTTGCTGTTTGTCGTCAAACTTTTTCCATGTACAATTTATATATGCATACTGTTTTTTTGTCAAGTAATTAAACTTCATTTCTTTTTAAATGCGACATGTTCGGGGTTTCATTGTTAAATCAACATTTATCGATATTTGATTTCGGTTGCAACAAAAGATACTGATCAATGAATACCTTTTGTTCTGGTCATTTATATCAATAATAAATTCTGTTTTTGAAACTTGAAATTGCATAGATGATTACACTTACTCCTTATCCACCCTACAAAAACAGAAAGAAATGACTCAGTTTTGGAACAGTTGCAGAAAGATGAGATAAAGTCTCTAAGGAGTCATTACATAAATAGCACATGCTTGTAGGGACTTTTCCAGTTTTGTTCCAAAATGTAATTGTTGGAAAAATGATATGTATTATGTTAGTTTGAAACCATCTCAGTTTAGGACAATTAGTTAATTTAAAAGGCAAGAAAAATATCATTCCATTCAATCTCATTTGTGACTCATATTCTTGATTCCATTTCAATATTGATGTTGGCCTAGAAATATTAACTTTTAGCATTTTATGTAGCCCTTTTATCCCTTAATGAGCAAAATAACAGTTTAATGCGAAAAAGGGCCATATATGTTTGAATTAAAGTTTATGTGAAGTTTGTTAGAAATACACTGGATGGCTCTAAACATGCCTTGAACTCTAAGATGTTGACATGCATTTCAAACGTATTACAAACATCATCTATATTAATCCGTGAACGGTTTTCATTGACTAACTCATTTTGCATACAAAAGACCACTTTTCAGAAAGCGCATGCACATAACAAAAGATTTTACAACTTTAATATCAGGATTCATCCATGTCAGAGCTTTAAGAAAGTCCACCGAGTTCTCTACAGTAAATTCATTATATAATTCAATATATGTTGCAAATGCATCAGTCCAGAATGCATGCAAAGTATTTCTCACCTTTGTCATAAAATCTTTGCCAAAAGTGAAAAGGATATCTATATTTGGCATGGAAGTTGTTAAAAGCTCTTTCCGTTTATGTTTAGAATTGACATGTCTTCTCACCCAAGTAAGTTTCAATGAATGTACAAACGGGAAGAGATTAAAATTGATAATTATAGATGACAATGTCATAATAATTGACTTATCTCTCCATGATAAATCATAATGATAGTATGGAGTGTTTTTCTTATGCAAACTATACATATCAGGAAGATCATTGTACTTATATATTGTATATAAGAAAAATAAAATGTATAGCTGATCATCTCGTTAGATTTGCCTAATTTATTTTTTAAATTTTTGTTTGAATTTAAATACAGTTTTAATGCAAAGCAATAGGAATAAAAAAAATATAGGTTGCTTTGGCATGATAGTAGAAATTATTCCAGACTACACATTTACGTAAGTCATACACTTCTCTTAACTTGTATTTCAAAATAATGTATTAGTATATGTTTCCTCTTCCACTGTGTTACGATTCTGTTTTTGCCATACTACCTCCTTGCTGACAATCGTTATGAATCTAAGTGGTTCATCAATTTTGGTCATTTGAATTCCAAGGTGCTTACACAAAATGATCAAACCTGAGCGACAGATTTCCTTGATTGTGACAAAATTGTTTAATTGAAAACAATCTTGTACACCTTCTACTTTTTACACAACCTAGCTTATTTGTGTCCTTCTTATAATTTTGCTACCAATAGACTTTACGATCTGTCCTCCTGAGTTATGTAAGTGATAGGCATGTAATATTTCTGAAAACGTACAAGTCAGTCTTATATGTTCTATTATACATTGTTTTATTCTTTTCAGATTCTTTTCATTAAATGAGCATTAATAATTTGTTAACGTAGAAGGTATAAATAGTAAAATTGCCTAATAGTATGTTACTCGTCAAAGAGATAAAAGAAAGATAAAGTTTTCGAATATATGTCCCCCCTCCCCTAATAACGACATACCGAAATGAAAATATCCGAAGTAATTCATATTAATTCCCAGATGCAAGTAAATTATTGAGGATGATACAGCAGGATGGAATCTATCTTCAGAGCTTGACCTTAATAGGCCACACCAAATTGATATTAATAACTGAAGCCACTGGCTCTAATTACAAAACAGACAATCAACACTTTCATCTCGGAGATGAACACCATCAATACCGGACATACTCACTTCTAAGTCATGCCTATCTCCAAACTACACAGACCCAGATCGGCCGCCGCATTGTGAATGGGCAGATCTGGGTCTGCACAGTTTGTTAGGAGTAACCAGTAGACCGAATAACATTAACACTGCTCTGCAGGCACATTATGCTATAGGTGTAGTTTGATTTGACTCGTAAGTGAGCATATACGGTAAGGTATGTGTATGAACATTTACATAAATAACGTCCTGTTTACGTACCTCAGCTACCACAAATATCTTTAAGAGACGTGATAGTGTCTAATGCTACTTTTCAAAGTGTTCATAAATTTATCAAAACGTGGGTTCATTTGCAAATACGATATTATACGCAGTCCAATATATTACGACAGCAAAAGATGAAAAGGAATTTGTTTCTTCATAACCAAGGTTACAAGATGGACACATTACAGCTTAAGAGTTCGACGGGACCCTTCACAGACGAGATGAGTTAACAAGAATTTAAGCATTCTAAATGATAACAGTTAAACTTTTGCTTTTTTAGAAATAAAATCACAAATATTTATCAAAATGTTCTCCTTATATTTTGAGGGTTTTGGAACATACTTATGTACTTAAAAAAATAAAAATATACAACATGATATATTTTAAAAGTAAAGCTTAAAATCGGCGAAATATAAATGCCAGATTTTTTCTGTTTTTTTTTTTTTTTTCATGCCCTACATTAGGTGGGCTAAAATATACTCAATGCGCATGACGTTGATCGACCAACGGTACCGTTAGTAAGATATAAGTAATTTTGTAAAACTTGATGTTGCGTTGAAGGTATTCAATCACAAAGTAGAAACATAAAGTATACCAGAACAGGACTTACTACCAGATTTGCCTGAAGCCAAGTTGTAGGAAATATTATGTGAATTGGAAATTAATGTAAAGAGAATAATATATAAATTCTTCCCTATTTCCCAAACTAGGATTCAAAACAATGTCTGGTGCCACAATATTGCACCAGCTATAATGCATGATTAGATAAACTAAACTCAAGAAATCGGCATATCCTAAACAAAAGATAGTTTTCCTATCACCGTCGGCCGGTTCTTAACTTTAAGAGAAACAACTTGATGTTTTAGAGATATTAAGTTTTGTAAGTGACAGAGTCTAATAAATCTCCTAAGACAATACATATATAGAATATTATGTTCTATGATTTCAATAAGCACATATGTTTTTTAAGAATTTGCGTCGAAAGCTACAATCGTGGACCACCCATACCGAACCAGATTTTCCTTTATCAATGAATATAATATACAACTCTCGAAATCAAACACATTCGAATTTCAGCCATGTACTTTTGACAATAATTAGATTAAACTGATCGACCTATACCAAATCAATAGCCTCAGGCACAATTATTTACTTTATTTTGTTTAAAACATGTTCTGTTGTCGTATAAATAAATAAAGTAATCAGCAATTATGAAATGAGAGAGAGAGAGAGAGAGAGAGAGAGAGAGAGAGAGAGAGAGAGAGAGAGAGAGAGAGATGGCATTTTGCTGGTAGTGTTCCCAATAATGAGATATTGTCGACCACAAAATGCATATGTCCGCAGTTGATAATGTAATCCTTACTTAGTTAGATCGCTAGTGTGAAGAAAACAAAACAAACCACCCACCCCAATAAATATTGGTGGTTCTAGTTATATCGAATGGCTTAAGCCTATACGTTTGTGGGGACATAGAATGGTTTAGATCTGTACATTTGTCGGAACATAAAGATTATATCACTAATTCATCAGATTATATCTGACCACTTTATCTCACCACTTTGTTCAAACTTGTCACTCTAGTCTAGAGAACAATTCTATTATTATATTAAAACCTGTCCATTTATTATGACAACAAGGAGTATTTAATTATTATAACATTATCAACACAGAGAAGTTTGATAAAAAAAAGTGATTCATTAGACTTAAACTATTATTTTTAAACTATTATTTTATGAAGGAGTAGCACTTTGTTATTCCAATAAATCTGTTTATTCTTGTTTTATTTAGTTTCTCTAGAACCTGGGTAATTTCTTGTATTTTTTATAGTAACCATTATCATTATTATTATTATTATTATTATTATTATTATTATTATTATTATTATTATTTCTTGTTATTATTGTTGTTGTGGATTTAACGCCTTAGTATAGTACACGATAGGCCATACATGGCGGCCAGCATAATTGTTGGAGAGGAACCCGGGAAAAACCCGGTGAGAACCATAGATCAAGGGGAACTAACTGTCAAGCATTTTCACATATCCACATTATCCGTGGCAGTGAACGGAAAAGGCAAGCGCATTAGACCACTTTGCCACTCAGGGGAAAGTACAATAATTCAGCATGTTAAAATAGAAAGTATCATGAATGTGAGGTGAGCTGAAAGTATGAAAGTATAAAATACAAGTGAAGTGAGTTTAAAATATGTTTGGGCCAGTGCGTCTCGGGTGACTTCAACATGGAGAAAAGGGTCAAATGTCCTGTTACCTTCATGGCTAAAGCATTATTAGAAATGTAATTATCGCACTTTGTTCAAATATAGGCAACACTTCAGTAGATGTACTTGTAGGACCTCGTTTTGCAAACTGAAGATGGTATAATCACATTCCTGATAACATTCTGCAAACAAATAAGTAGACAGAGATGCATGAAAGATCATCGAAAATGGATGTGTATTGGGGGACTACGGATTGATAATTTTGCATGACATAGTGATATCGAAACACCATGTAGATGAGATCTTGTGGTCTGAATGGTCGCATTACAACCGCTATAAATTTAATGTTGCCATAATGCAAAGGGCTTAAGAAACCGGCTAAATGTCCGACAGCAGCACAAGCAAGATCTACACGATTACCACCTAACCGCCTGCCAGCAAGACGTGGATGGGTGAGCCGGGTTCTTCACACTTCATTGCAAAGTAATACAGGCTGGGGCCCACCTTCAATTTTACTTAAAAGAATATTAACTGTATTACGTTCAGAGTTAACAGCAACCCACCACTTCCCTCGATCCCAGTGCCCTATGCGGTTTTGTATCTCACGGTCACTTTCTGTTTTGTTTCTTTTCTGCATTAAAATATAATTATTAATATATGAACCCTTTGCTGACGAAACGATATAGACTCTTGTTCCACCTTTCTTAATGCAATGCCGTTTGTGAAGTTAGACATAGCAAATAAAATCCATATAATTTACTTATCGAAAACGTGTGGTCATCCTCTTTCTCCGTCATTTTGTTACAGCAGACAGGAAGCTGAAAAAAACCGTGTCCATCGGAAAAAAATTATGTTTGACTTAATTATAACGTCCGAGTCCACACTCGTACTTACTATGAGCGTTTATCCATCCTGCGTTTAAGACGTTACGTGTATGTTATACTGTATCCAGTACAGTTTGAACTTAAATTAAGTGCTACCAGTAAATGAACTGTGACCGGACAAGATTCTGCATTATTCTATATCATTAACGTAAGTATTAATTAAAAAGTCTAGGAAATCAGAAGGGATATTTCTGCGTGTTCAACTACAACATATGCAAGAACATTTAGAGGGAAATTATATTTTGATCTGTGTGGATGTGTACGCAGCTGTACCCAAAAACGCGCTTGGGAACATTATTGTTCTTGAGATGGAGTTCACTTTACATAACAGTGCCTCCAAAATGTTTGTACATTATGAAATGCGTACTGTGTATTTGCTGATCATCAATAGTCTAACTGCCTCAGATATCTTCTTGCTATAGTTTGCTTTTGCTGGGAAAAGTGATATGTAAAACATACTCACTTAATCCTTGAGATATAGACAGTCCAGTAGAGCTGGATCTGAAAGGGTAAACAACCCCATTCAACCAAATTATCTTGCTTTTAGTAAGAGTTCTTGCCCTTACTTATTGTACAAATATCAAATAATAATAATAATAATAATAATAATAATAATAATAATCATCATCATCATCATCATCATCATCATAATAACACTAATAAGAGTAATAATATAAATAACAATAATAATGCAGTAGATCCATAGTGGTGTAGAGACAAAAAACTATTCTAATTTACTATTTTAAGAGTTATTTATAGCTGTGAAGTCTGAAAGAAAAGAATCCATGGCTACTTGAAAATGGATGCAATCAATAAATACGGAACAACATCATTAATTTCCATAAACGATAAGATAATCCAAAACAGATCCCCAAAGTTCTGCGCAGACGTGAATAGCAAAGAACACATCACACAAGTGAATACTTTTGTTTTATAAATGAAACCCAATAGCACACTTTATTAAAATGAAACACCTCTATATGCTATATATTGAATAACATATACAAACAGCATCAGAGCTTTGCTTCATGTGTACATGTACGTCCATGAGTGCACAATGCGTAGACACGATAGTACCTCTGCGTGCAGACAGACCGAAAACTAATAACAGATACGATGTCTTCTGAGAAAGCAAGTATAGCCACTGTGGGTGGGTGGGTGGTTGTATCGTTTCCATTTGGGGATATGATAGAATAGACAATTTGATCATAGAAATATACTTTGAAAAGTTATGCAATGACAGATCATCAGTTCAGAACTTATCAACTCTTAGAGTCAAAATTTATTTGTCTATTCGTACAAATATGCCAGCTGAAGCTTTGAAGATTGGCTACATCGAATAGCCTACTACTTCATTGTATGTTTTAGATGGATCACTTAACTATACATACAGCTTAAAATTACGATAATCAGTTACAGATGTGTCTTTGTTCCTTTGAAAGTACATGGACACATATTTAACGTTATGTTTTTCCAACATCAACTAACCTTGCGATTGCAAACTCATTCCTGTGACCAAACTGCATCCTTCTGGGTTCTCCATCCTTAAACATACCTTGAAATGCAATTTGTATGTCATTTTCCAACCTCATTTCTCATCTATGCTAACTTGTGGAAAAATATGTCACCATCAAAATATATTTATATCCTCTATTTTATTCTCGCACAACATCTGACTGAATCTTGTTGTATGGGAATCGTTTTTTCTGGCTTGCTGATCATTGGTTTTACCAGGCCTATAGAGTTTCAAGATCAGTCTTAAAAACCAATTCAATTGCAGCAGCACTTTTGTTCGCATATGCCAAAACATCTATGCTCTTTATATTCTCCAGTACGCTCAGTAGAAATTCAACAACTGTAAATTACGAAACAGGTCATTTTTTTGCAAAGGACACAAATAGCTTTTGCAAATATTTTTATTTTTAATCATTTGTCGTTATCTTGTAGTTTGCTAAATTTCTGTACAAAGAGTAAACAAAAGACAGAAGATTTAACGAAACTACAGTTTAATTTGAGGAAGCTTCATGAACCTCATTTTATAAAATAGCTTTCACAGCTTCAAAACATTAAACCTAGATTAAAACACGAAATCCTTCATCATTCTTAAAAAGTGAAGTAACACATAAAAGAAAATGAACGTTATCTGTTGGTTTTCTGGGCAATGTAGAAAAGTAAGGCTGCTCTCTTTACAAGACTGATTGCTGACATACTTCACTTTACTGTATTCATACTTTATTTTCTTTTTCAGACGGCATGTGCTTAGGTTTTGTCTAGATGGCTGGTGAGGGTGGATGTATGTGATCTTAGTGGTGAGGATTGATGTATGCGAGTTGAGTGGTGAGGGTGGGCTTACGTGAGTTAAGTGGTGAGGGTGGATATAT
>JAECUM010033462.1:0-20504 GCA_016617855.1 Megalonaias nervosa
AGGGGTCCATGGCGTTTCAAATGTAGTCATTTGACTTTTTGCAGTCAAAATGAAAAGATCGCATCATTTCGTGAAGAAAGGAAAAGAAAGTAAGAGACAGAAATGTGATTTATCGTCTCGCACAGTAGCTGAAGTCTTGGCTCAAATTCATGCCAGCGATTTTGAAGATGAGATGAGTGAGCCAGAACCCAGGCCCAGAGAATCTACACCCAACCAAAGTTTACCACCACCAGTAAACCCTGAAAAGTACTACCACATTCGAGAGACGGACAAACGTTCCTCTAGAAAATTTAGAACCACGGCCTACACGTACACGGTGAAGTTTAAAGATTTCAAGTCAGACGTACTGCTGGAGAAAGCAGAGGGGTTCATCACCAACGTGTGGGATTCCTTGTTAATCACACTGAAACAGCAATGTGAAGCCAAAGAAGACGATCGCTTGAGACTTTCTATTCATCACGACAGTTTGAAGTCCCCCGTTTGGATCGAGTTTAGCAGCCGGGCAGAATTGACACCTTCCAAAGTCATGAACAAGATTCAACACGTGCAACAATCCAATGACAAGTTTCACATCACTGATGGAAAAGCGACACTGTTCATGACCCACGTGTCTCTTCCCCAAAGGACGGGACCCAAAAAGTGTTATTGGTGGACGACCTTCGCAGCATCAAGCGCAGCATCGTTCAAATTAACAACCCTCAAGTCAAGATGTGTTTAGCCCATGTCATCGTGGTGGGACGAACGTATGCCGACAAGAACGACACAGAATGGAAAAGAGCTTGGCAAAATTAAAAAATCTGGCCGAGACAAACAACGAAGAGAAGCAGAACTCCTGTTACAACAAGCCGGGATATCCAAAGACACACCCTGTGGCATTCCTGAAATGCAAAAATTGCAAGACGTCTTGCCTCCACGCCACACCTTGAAAGTGTACCCTCAAGAAGTGCGCGGACCTCTGTTGTTTCGAGGCATAGATTTTAAAGACGGAAAATACATTCACGTCTATCATCACGATGAACATTTTGATACCATTACCAGTATCACTGCATTCCTGGGATACCGTTATTACTGTGAGAAATGTGACTATGGCTATAACAATCGAGTGCAACACAAGCATTGTGGATCAAAATGCTCAGGATGTTTAGCCTCTAAACCCTGTCTTGACGAAGGAGAAGAACGAGTGCATTGCCCAGCTTGTCAGCGCCCATTTTTGTCAGTCCGACCTGTTACCAACAACATTTGAAGACGCAAGGTTCACAGCAGAAATGTGCTCGTCAACTCCTGAGATTGTGCCCAACTTGTGGACAAGGCATACATACCAACAGTGCCAAGGCGCAGGTATGTTCACGAAAGAAGCGATGTCACATTTGTCGCCAAATCGTGGACTTGGAACACGAATGCTACATTCAAAGATACTATTACAAACATGAAGAGGAAGAAGATGACTAGAAAAAAAGGCAATTTCATCCTTTCGATTTTGAGACATTCACATTCCTTATTTCTGCGTGGCTCACCGAGCGTGTGAGAACTGCATCCAAGAGCCTATCTTTACTCATTGCCTTCACTGTAGCAAGATTCCTGGAGGACGTGAAAAAAATCTTTCGGGCACCGAACATGCTGGCCGATTTCGCCCAATGGGTCTTAGACCCCATCGAAGAGACTTGGAGCCAAGAAGACATCGAACGTTATGGAGATTGTCATCGCTATGCCACGGTGATGGCTCACAATTTCTCGGGATACGATGGACAGTTTCTGTTGAGATACTATTCGGAACAAATTACCGAACGTCCTAAAGTGATTTTAAACGGAGCCAAAATCATTTCCATGCAAGTGGGACAAATGCAGTTTAAAGATCCGATGAGTTACATGGCCATGCCATTGAGTCGCATGGCTAAAACGTTTCGAATGACAGAAATGGCCAAAGGTTATTTTCCGCACTTTTTCAATACCGAAGCCAATCAACACGCTGTTCTACCCCATTTGCCTGAGGCTCACTACTACGACCCCGACAACATGCGTACCGAACTACGAGAAGATTTCTTCGCTTGGTACCACACTCACGCCTCGGACCCTTTCGACTTTCAGGAAGAGATATTAAAATATTGTCGTTCCGACGTGGACATTTTACGGCGTTGCTGTGGAAAATTTCGAGAACTGTTCATGGAACACGGAGGGATCGATCCTTTGAAAGAAGTCTGCACCATTGCCAAAGCGTGTTCCTTATTGTACCGTCAACGATTCATGCCCGAAAACACCTTGGCTGTCATAAGCCCTCAAAAGACCAATTTTGTCAAACGTCAATACTCGGTCAAAGTCCTACGCTGGTTACATTACTTGTGCGGGTGGGAAGACAAATGGATCCAACATGCTCGCAACGGAGGAGGCGAAAAGACGATCGGAATGTATTCGGTAGATGGCTGGAACTTAGAACACCCCCAGATCTAGTACGAGTTTAACGGTTACTTATTTCACGGATGTCCCATCTGTTAACCTCAACGTGACACTACAAATCAGTTTTATCAACGGACTATGGAAGACTTGCACCAGGCCACTTGTCAGCGGCGACTGAAGTTAGAACAAGGATACCAAGTGGTGGAAATGTGGGAACACGAGTACGATCACCGTTTGAAAACCGATCCCGAGTTTAAGCGCATCGTGGAAAGTTACAAACTGGTGGACTCACTGAACCCGCGGTACAGTTTGTACGGAGGATAGACAAATGGCACATGTTTACTGTACCAAGCCGACGAGGAGAAAGGAGAAGAAATCAAATACTTGGACGTGTGTTCTCTGTATCTGTACGTGTGCAAATATTGTCACTTTTCTGCAGGGCACCCGCAATTGCTGACGGAACAGATCGACGTGGAAAACATTGGACAATACAAAGGACTGATCAAGTGCAAAGTCTTGCCTCCCATTAACTTGTACCATCCCGTTTTACCACACCATTGCCAAGTAAAACTGATCTTTCCCTTGTGCCGTACTTGTGCCGAAACGTGCAACCAAGACCGATCTTTTCAGCACACCCAGAAAGAACGCGCCTTGACGGGAACTTGGGTCAGCGTGGAATTGATCAAAGCTCTGGACCTGGGATAGCAACTTTTAGAAGTGTACGAAATTTACCACTTTCCCAAGACAGAAAAATGCCACATGGGCGGCGAGACTCAAAAAGTCATTTTTGCAGACTACGAGAAAATGCCTTTTTGAAACTGAAACAAGAAGCCAGCGGCTATCCTTCCTGGTGCCACACTCCCGAAGGCCATAAGAAATTCGAAAAGAAATACTGGGAGCAGGAAGGGATCACTTTAAACCACGTAGAGAAAAACGAAGGAAGGCGATCATTTGCCAAAGTGATGTTGAATTGTTTGTGGGGCAAAATGGCACAACGACCGTGTTTACTCAAGAAGAAGTATTTGACAGAACCTTCCCGCTACTTCCAGATGATTCACGAGAAACTCAGATACATGAAACACATTGACTTCGTTCGTGAGGACTTGATTTTAGTCAATTACGAAGAAGAACTGGACTTTGTAGAAGCCGACGAATTTGGAAATGTCATCATTGCGGCTGACGTGACCGCCCATGCTCGCATAAAACTGTACGAAACTTTAGAACTGTTAAGAGATCGTGTGCTGTATTTTGACACGGACAGATGCATTTACATCGATCGTCTTGGTCAACAGCACCCTAAAATCGAAGGAAACCGTTTAGAAGCCCGGACGGACGAGATCCCGACGACAAGATTCCAAGATTTGCAAGTGGCGGTCCCAAAAATTACGGCTACGAATGCAGAGACTCGCAAGGAGAAGTGCACACGGAGTGTAAAGGGAATGGATTGACTCTTAATTATCTCACCAGTCGAGTAGTGAACATTGGCGTATTGAAAGAAGCCTTGCAGTATGGACAGGATGGAAACTTTAAAGTGACCACCAACGAACCGCACAAGATTGTACGTTTACCCACACACCAAATCGTCAGTCGTCCCTTGGAAAAAGTCTATCAGATCGTGTACCAGAAGCGAGCACGGCTTATCAATCACTTCACTTTACCGTACGGTCACGCCGATATTGGTCAGCATATAAAAAGGGACAACGTCCAAGACCGATAGTTCATTGTCACTACCAAGACCAAGCGAGAAAGATGAATGCTAACAAACATACCATACCATTCAAGTTCGATGATGCTCACGTAGAGTGCGATGCTGTGCCTAGCAATGGCAGGGATGCCGTACGCTGTGACCTCAGCGATTCAGTATCACATCATGGGAACTTTGCTATGACTGTACCTACCATGGAAAGTGATGCTGTGCATGTCAAACCTGACGGATGCGAAAGCGATGCCACTCGTCATCGTACACCTTTTCACTTTATTTGTGGATGTCATCATTATGAAACCATGCAACTACCACCCTTCGGATGTCATCCAAAACTGAGCAAACTCCTGCGGATTTCACTGTACCCTCATCGAAATGAACTTGTGAAGGAAGAATATTCGTTCCCTGTGCGTTTGCCTGAATACTGCGACTTTAAAAGTCGGATCCAAACCTTCCAAGGAAAATGGCCAAAATATCTGGGAGGACCTACCCCAGAAGAATTAGCCAGAGCCGGATTTATCTACTTGGGCGAAGGGGATAAAGTCAAATGCTTCATTTGCGGTCTGTCACTTCACGAGTTGGAACAGAAAGGTTCCGCTTACCTGGAACATGCTCGATGGTCTCCGGATTGTCACTACCTACCTTTAGTGGGACCTCATCATTGAAGTGGCATACCATGTCGTTTAAGAACTCAGCTGCTAGGCAAGGAGTCAAACGTTGGACAACACCTAGACAAGTATTTTAAACCCCATTTTAAAATAATCTTCAAAGATTACCAAACGAATTGCAAGAGAAGATCTACAAAGAAATTTGGCAGGGACTTGCCAGAGCAAAATCTCAATGGGTGACCGTCGAACTTTTGTGTCGAGAAATTCACAAGAGGAAATTGACAAAAGTCAACATACAAGTCAGATTTCTCTGGATCAAGACATTGTTCTTCCTATTATACTACTTAGGACGATCATTTACATCAGAAGATTTTATTACGATTCTTGACCGTTGCCCTGAATAGCAGTGGTCAGAAATGACTCACTTTGTCCGTTACTTTCGCTCTAGGAGAAGTGTTTGACTGGCATGGTCATGGATACTTTACAAAGAACATTCGTGGTTTGCCTGTGGAGTTGAGAGAACGTATTTACCGCGAGTTCGTCAAAATGCAAGTGAAACGCAAACAACAATTGCATCCGTTACGTCACCGATGTTTAAGCAACTCGTACCTAAATGCTATAAGAGGACTGATTCTGATGAAAGTGTTCCAGTGGTCAGACAGTGATCAACTACTCGTGGGCGAGAAGGATTGGTTTGTTGTTTGTGATTCTATGTACTACAAGGTGATCTTACTACATCGAATTCCAGAAGAAGAGGTAGAGGATTACCAAAATCTTTTACACAACGTAAACTTAGTTCAAGAGGAAACTTCTGAACGGTGTGTGATGTGCAAGTCAGTGACTAAATATTTGGGATACGTCGACGGTATACGACCACTTCTGTGGAAAAAGTACACTTATTGCCTCCGACAAAAAGAGGTTATAAAAACGGACTGCCATGCCACGACCTTTACCAGTTGTAATACAACAGATTCGTTGGAAGGAAATCTTTGACACTATTCAAACGATGGAGGATTACCATTGCATTTTATGAGCACTGTGTCCATTAAATTGGGGTCGACGTGTGGTGTGTGTCTTAGTGACTTACTTTCTGGGATTTTGTTTACCAGCCGATTCTTTGTGGACTCTTTACGAACAGTACATACCACTCAAAAAAGCATGAAAGTGGTCCCTTTAAATGCACATGAGAGACTCATTCTGTTCAAAGCTTTGCGTTTTCATCTTTCATACTTCCCGACGACCTCTACAGGATAAAAAGATTCGTCAACTTTTAGGTACTGAAGATGTGTACGACGATGTGTGTGTAGTTTGTGACTTACACCCTCACTGGAAAGATGTACATGACTGGAAAAGTTGGGGTTTCGAGGCTTGGAAAAAAGAATCGGTACACTATGCCCAAGATTTGTCATCCTGACTTCAAATGTTCAGTATCCGTGTACTTAACCATTTGGCTTTGATGTATTTTTGTCTTTCGTGTTGTTCACTTTTAAAGATGGCAATAAACGTGTCCTGAAAAAAGTATAAAACTCTTGTCTTGTCTGTCTTCGTGTCAAAAGTGACATTCCTTACACTACTATGGCTACCTCTACTGTCTCTGCTCCCTCTTCCTCCACTGTCAAAGTCATCGACGAAAGCGTAGATCGTGCCAGTTGGGAGGCATTGTATCTTCGCCATCCCTTTAACATGCTCACTGCCGGACCTAACGGTTCAGGCAAAACCGAATTTGTCAAACGTTTGATCGAACATAAACATCATTTGAGCGATCGTCCCCCTCAACAAACAGTGGCAATCGGCGGACAGCCTTCTGCGAGAAAGTCAGAGCGATTCAATCGTCTTTGTGGAAGGCATTCCTGGCGAAGACGACGGGATCGTGTCTGACCCTAGTCAAACCCATCTGGTCATCTCCGACGACATGTTAGGAGAAGACGAAGAAGAAATTAAACTGTGGTTTACGCGCAAAGGGCATCATCGTAATGCCAGTGTCATTTACATCACCCAAAATTTGTTTCAACAAAGTAAAACCCATCGCACCATCAGTCTCAATGCTCATTAAGTGGTGTTTTTTAAAAGCCCTAGAGATAAATCGCAAGTGCAAGTCTTAGCCAAACAGTTAGGAACGCCTTGGCTGACACATGCGTACGACGATGCCACTCAAACCCCACACGCCTATTTACTCGTGGATTTAAAACCCACCACCCCCGAGTATCTGCGATTTCATACCCATCTGTTTCACCACTGGTACCAAGACGGAGGGCTTGTCGTGTACACATTCCCGTCGTTGACTTAACAACCACAACAACAACCAAAAAAAATCTATAAAAACTTCGGTCACTTTGGGTCTGTCTCACGCAGCGTCAACATGACGTCCCTTCAGTATCATCTTCCCGTCAGATTGATACGTGCCTTGTACGGTATCTATCACGAACAAAATCCAGAAATACGTGCTCGTGTCTTAGAAGCTAGTCTCAAAGAAGTCTTACGATGGTTTACAGTGACAGCACGTCAATTACTGCAAGGCATCATTCACATTCCACATCAAACCAAACGCTTTTTGAGAGAAACAAAGTAGCCTTGACCCAACTGGCCGATCCTTGCGTCGACACGCAAACCAAAAGCAAATCATTTTGAAACTGGAGATAGCGGTTCTCTAGGAGCTGTCATCATTAGCTACTTTTTAAAATGGGATCCTAATGCTCCCAAAGTCGTCCCCAAGAAAAAAAAACACTCCCCGACGTACCCAGAAGAAAAAGAAAAAGCGCAGTAGTGTCAAGACCAAGCCACAGCCACAGACAAAGAAAAGTCCACAGAAAACAGCTTCTACCCGCAAGAGAGGCACTGCCGCCAGGACGCAAACTTACATTTGCAAACCACGACCTGCCTCAACAACGGTGACCGCGTCTCCAGTAATCTCAGCATCTTCCACTTCTCCGTTGCTGGTGATGCCAGCCAAACCCGATTTGACACGTGCCTTTCCTAATTTCATGAAACATTGGAAACCCATGTCACCAAGAACGTCTCCTCCAGTGGTGACACCCTCTTCCTCTTTAGCGGCAGTGGCCGCTGCTCACAAAGTACCTGCCCCCAAAATCAAAGTCCAAGAAAAATCGGACGTGTAAAAGAGTTTACTGGATTTGTCTAAGCAAGAACTGTCCCGATTGTGTCCGTTGAGAATCCCTCCACGACGTGTGATACCTGCTATGAAAATTATACGACGAGCCGACAATCAGTGGCGACGCATTCCAGTATAAAAAAGACCTATACCAGACGATAGGGATCAGTGTTGGTGTGCTTCCGAACACCCAAAGATGTCCCCTCAAAAAATACACACCGTTACCATTGTCGTTCTTCTGTCCAAAAAGGAAAAGAAAAAAGAAAAGGACAGTCACGTCATCCCAAAAAACACTTAGCCAAGCATCGACGTCACCCTCAGAAAAGAAACACTCATCCAAAGAAAAAAAGGAGCCATCAAAGGGGAGGATTTGCTATGCATCTTTTGTTACCACAGATTCTCAAAGGATTGATTTAATGTATTACCACCAGTACAAAAAAAGGATAAAAGGCCGTTTGCCAAGTCATCGACGTTAGTGCATTTTTGGTGTGTGCCCCGTAACCAACCAACAAACAAACAAAGATGTCACCCCCCAAAATACTTCCTTCTTCTACTCCCAAAGAAAGGAAAAGGAAAAGACTGCCTCCTCATTTAGTCAAACATTAAGACATGTTGTCCGTCCTGTCCAAAGCTCCTCTACCCATGCAAAAAAACTAATTCAAACTGCCTCCAAAGATGTCACCGTGAGCGAATGTGGTCTGAATGTCCTGAAATGTATGGTACCTTTGCCTAAACATCAGAAAGAATGCTTAGCCAAACATCGAGGCGTTCTTCGCCGAATGGTTCAAAAGAAAATACCCATTAGTCAGAAGAAAGAGATGTTGGTGCAACGCGGAGGAATTTTACCCCTGTTAAGACCCTTGCTGGGAACAATAGGAGTACCCTTGCTGAAAGGAGTATTGCGAACGATGCGAAGAATCCTGCGATGAAGATAAAAAAAAAAGTCCAAGAAGATAAAAGGGACATCTGCAATCAAAAGATCTCAGATGTGACCCTTGAAATCCGATTGAAGGACGAAAACTGGCTTTAGTGCCTTACAAACGATAGATGGAATACCATCGTTGGCGAGAACAACGACCCCGCATTTACCTCCCAATCCTCATCTGACCAAGATCCCCCAGATACAACACGAATTGCAATCGTTGATGGATCGCAGCGATTTGTCAGAAACGGAAAAATCGCAAAGGTACGGTTAACTGTTGCAACGACTGCAACTCTTTCACAAGAAAGCTTTAGACGAAACAGCTCTACTCACTCTGAAAGGTTTTAAGGCTCGGATGAAAGGTTCATTGCCAACACCACAACCATACCCAGCAAGTCAAGACAGACGTAGCCTCACGGATGCCTGAGGAAGAAGAGGCACGAGTCCCATCCCTAGTAAGATTGCAGCGTCCTTGTTGACCCCTTCCCCTACACCCCAACGAGAAGAACTTAAAGCTTGGGTTAAAAAGATGATGTCCACTCCTCCTTCGACAGAAGTCAAATAGAAAGAAGGCAAAGCAGAAGCGAAAAAAGAAAAGAAGACCAAATTCATCCTATTACCACCACCACCACTACCACCAAAACCACCTTTGACTTCTGCTCCCGTGGTACATCGGACACGTCAAGCCGTTTCTAAACCACCCCCTCGTCCCATTCAGAGTAGCATCAGTGAAGAGTGGATCCCTTATTAAAAATGGAGAAGGTATTAGCCAACATTTACTACGATCCATCCCATCCTGCAGGTTACGGAGGAGTTCCGAAATTGTATCGTGCTGCCAAAACTCGACTGAAAAGTGTCCGTTTACCTCAAGTGCAACGATGGTTACAAGAACAAGCCACGTACACCTTACACAAACCCATTCGACGAAAGTTTTCCAGAAGTCCCACCCAAGTAGAGGGCATCCATCATCAATGGCAAGCAGATTTAGCCGATGTCTCTCATTTGGCCACCTACAATCGTGGTTACAAATATTTGTTTTGTGTCATCGAAGTCTTTTCCAAATTTGCTTGGGTCGTGCCATTGTCTTCCAAATCGAGCAGTGAGTTAGTGCGAGCCCTCAAACTGGTGTTGAAGCAAAGCGGGCGTCACCCTCTTCCATGGCAAACTGACACCGTGAGCGAATTTCTGAAACAAGCTTTCCAATAAGAATTGAAGAAACGTGACATTCAATTTTTCACCACCGAAAATCCCAAAACCAAAGCCAACATCGTGGAACGCTTTCAACGCACCTAGAAAGAATGCATGTGGAAATATTTTACGCATCAACACACTCTCAATTACCTCGACGTCTTGCCGCACCTGGTCCAAGCGTACAACTAATCTTCCCATCGGAGCGACAGACATGCCCCTCAAGAAGTGACTCCCGACAACGAAGTGACCGTCTTCGAGCGCCTGTTTGGTACGTCCTAGACGGTGACTGTTCCCAAGAAAGGCGGAGTGTTGGCCGTAGGAGACTGGGTGCGCATTGGCAAAACCAAACGCACTTTCGACTAAGGTTACTTACTCACCTGGACCACCAAATTGTTTCGTGTCACTGAATGAGTGCGTGGCCGTCATCCTGCCGTCTATAAATTGGAAAACATGAACGGGAAGTGTTAAAAGAAACGTTTTACTTGCCCGAGTTACAACGCGTGACCAAAATAGAAGACGTGTACGAAATCGAAAGCATTCTCGATCGAAGAACTCGTAAAGTGGGAAAACGACGTGTCAAAGAAGTCAAATTACGTTGGAAAGGACATCCTCCCAGTTTTGACTCTTGGATCGACGCTTCGCAAATCATCGACTATAACAAGAAGTGACCATCATGCCCTTCAACACAGCTTCAACCGCAACCACTACAGCAGTGACCACTCCTTCCCCAGTTCTTCTCTGCAAGATCTACAAAAGCAACTCTTGTGGCAGTGGTGTGGAAAACGTGTGCCTAAAACGCAAATCGTTTTTTTCTGCCAAATCTTTGTGGTGTATTGTGTCATCGGTGCTGCCATTGCCATATTGAGTTTGCAACAAGGAGACAAACAATTATGGACCATTTTACTCAGCAGTTGCATCGGTTACCTTCATCCTAATCCGTCCCTGAAATATTCCTCTAACGGGAACAACAACGGAAGCCTTGCGTCCAACGTTACTCCCGCTTCCAACAGTCACCCTAACTATCACCACGATCTTCTTTTAGACACTCTTCTGACCTCCAGCAACTCCTCGGACACTAGAACTCTGGAATTATGAATAACCAATTTTACTTAATGTTACCCAGTGACAGTTTTATGAAGGTGTTTCCCAATAGCACCTTATGCTGTTACACGGCCACATTACCTCAGGCCATTCAAGTGGATCACGAAGCCCATTGGGAAATGGCTTTGGTGGAAATGATTCACCCTACACAAATCAAAAACATCGTCGAAAATCAAACAACTTTTATGGTAGAAATTCATGACGAGCAAGTGCAACAAGACTTGGATGAATGCACCACTGTAGGTGACTTTATGAAAACACAAGACCCCAAAACTAAACGGACCACTTATCGATTGAAAATTTCCCCAGGCTATTATTTTAGTGGTCAACATTTGGTGAACGTTATTGCTGACAAGTTCAATGCCGTGTTTGGAGAAAGGCAGAAAAGGTGTCACCCTCGAATACCACAAAATAGCTTGTCGCCTAATGATGAAATTTTCAGAGGACAAAGTATTTTCTATTGCATTTTGTGCTGAATTGTATGACATTTTGGGTGGAGACCCCAAGTTGATCAAGATTAGAAACGAAATACCAGCCGTTACCGGCAACTTGGATTTTGCGAAACATTTTCGATTTCCTGTAGAAATGAACCAAGGACTGAACTTGATTTTTGTGTACTCTGATGTGGTAGAGTACAACGTGGTGGGACACACCTCCGTACCGTTACTGCGTGTCATTCCTTTCAAAGTGGATTCTGCCACGAACGCTAACGAGGAAAGTGGAAACATCCATCACGTTCACCGCGAAATTGTCCAAACTCACTATTTGCCCGTCAGTAAGTCGTATTTCGACACTGTCAACATTACCATAAAAAGAGATCTAGGACAAAATATTCCATTCACCAAAGGGAAAGTCACAGTGAAACTCCATTTTCGAAAACGATTACTCTAACCCCTTGTCAGTCATGTATCCTGTGTACCAACGAGTCGCTCGACAGCAAGGACATGGTCTAGGAGATATGCTAAAATCAGTCTTTCGTTCGGTGGCTCCCGTTTTGAAACCGATGGTGACACGGGGATTGCACGCCTGGAACGATGCCGCGTTGACGCAAGACAAAGAATTTCTCCAAAATGTCATCATTGACAAACAAAATCCCAAAGAAGCTTTCTTGAGAGCAGGCCAAAATGTCTTGCTTCAAACGGGCAACGACATTTTGGGCCGAATAGAAACTCCTATAAATGCTACGAACGCTGCCGAGTCAGGCATTCTTGCTTCCCTGACGCCACAGCAAGGACAAGGCAGAAAGAGACGATAAAAACACCCCTTCAAAGGACTTCACACTTTCAGAGCTAGAAAGACTAAGAAAAGAAAAACCGTTCGAGACTTAGACGTTTTTGATTGTTAAAAAAAAATCACAAAGAGAAGATGATGCACAGAGAGTCTTGCGCATGTTTCAAGTCAGAACTGGATCTGTTTGCCATACCATCCACCATGATGACGATGCAGGAATCCCAATGGGTCGAATTTCATCCCGTCTCCTCTTTGACGGATTCAGCTCCCATCGAGTTTGAAATCAAAGGACAGCCCGAAGATTACATCGATCTGAATAGCAATTACTTGTATCTGAAACTGAAAGTGATCACAACGGACAAAACCAATCCGGGAGCCGATGTTAGAGTAGCTCCCGTCAACAATTTCATGCATTCCTTGTTCAGCGAAGTGGATTTGTACTTGAATAACAAACTTGTAAGCAGTAGCATGGACACTTACCCCTACGAGCGTACCTAGAAATTCTCTTGACGTACGGAAAAGAGGTCAAGAACATTTATTTGGATGCTTGCGTGGTATGGAAACCTGACACCGCAGGCGAGGACACGTTTAACGACACAGCCCTGACAGCCGATGACAATCCTCACAATGTGAGCTTTAACGACCGTCGAAAGAAAATCCTGCAAGGCCGTAGTTTGGAATTGATGGATCGTTTGCATTTGGACATGTGGTTGTAAGACAAATATTTGCTCAATGGAGTGGATATTCGCCTGAGACTAAATCGCAGCAGTGTCGCTTTCAATTTGATGGTTCATGCCAACGAGTACAAAACCATTATCCAAGAAACCAGATTTTACGTGCGTCGCGTACAATTGTTACCTAAAGCGGGAAACTACATCAGTCACACGTTGAGCAGAACGACCGCCAAGTATCCGATTCGACGCGTGGAAGTGAAAACGTTCACCATTACTGCTGATCCTAGATCGAAGATCATCTGTTCCAAGGACAGTTACCCAAACGTTTAATCGTTGGTATCGTGGGCAATGCATCCCTCAACGGAGCCCACGATCAAAATTCTTTCCAGTTTAAGCACTACAGTACAGCTAGGAACTAACTCTAGTCACGGCATTTCGTACGAAGATTATGTAGGAGGTTACACTTTGTGGGCTTTTGGTTTCACTCCAGACCAAGGCAGCGACGAGGGACATTTCCAGCCTATAAAATCCGGTCAACAACGTGTGGAACTTCAGTTTGCAGAAGCTCTCGCCGAGACGGTGAACGTCATCCTGTATGCCGAATTCGATAATAGCATCGAAATCAACAGTTTGAGAGAAGTCATTCT
This sequence comes from Megalonaias nervosa, assembly GCA_016617855.1. NCBI lineage: Eukaryota > Metazoa > Mollusca > Bivalvia > Unionida > Unionidae > Megalonaias > Megalonaias nervosa. The sequence goes on from JAECUM010033462.1 coordinate 13,576, forward strand.
AACTATTAGAAACAATGGCAGACTCTTATCCGTTTTTGAACGGTAGAGAATCTTTGGAAATGGAATGGGAGGATACCGTGAAAGCAGAACCCCAAGACAAAGACGAAGAGGACGAGGTGGTCACGTCCAGATGGCCAGAACAAGAACAACATTTAGTGTCCTATTTTGGCAAACGCCTGGCGGATAAAATTACGGAATTGACCAAGAAAGATTGCTATGGATGTCAAAACGATCATTCCAGTCAAATTCAACACGATAAATGTCTGATGATGAGTCAAGAAGAAAAATTGGACTAGTATCTGGACGACGCTTGGGGTCTCATCTCAGAAGAAGCAGTGTTGCATGAGTGGTATAAAGGCTTGCGTGATCATTCCTGCCCTCCATTGTCTACTCTGGAGATCTATCGCATCGAAGCTCTCTTAGCCGATAGTACGGAGACAAAACAAAGAAGCGGTTACTTGTCAGAGATTTTCAAACAAAAAGTTAGAATTGAATTGATGACTTATCATTACCTGTAAAAAATACAAAACAAAAAAATGGATACATGGGAACTTTATTACCTTTTGAACAACAGTTCGTACACTGCTTATTGGAATCCTGTCGTGTGTGCTAAAGATGAACTACCTCGTCGCAAACCTCAAGACCATCAAGCTTATGTCATCAACACGGACGACAGTCATCTCCCAGGAACCCACTGGGTCGCCGTCTACTCCCCTCAAAAGGGTTGTGTGGAGTATTTTGATTCGTATGGATTATCCCCTTTCGAAGACGACATCATCGACTTTATGAGACGAAATGCCCAGACGACACGATTCAGTAGTGTGAAATTACAAGGCACAGATTCCATGGTGTGTGGACAATATTGTGTGTATTTTCTTCATCGACGTAGTCTTGGATATTCTTTAGAACATTTAGTGACTTATTTTGATAGTCACTCTTCTAGAAACGATGAGAAAGTAGATCAATGGTTTTGTGACCGTTTTGGCTATCTCTTGTCTTTAGCTAAGAAACGAAGCATACATCAATGGCCTCATGATCAGTGGAAATCTAACTTGACTTCACAACGTTGTCAACCTTGTCAAAAATAATTTGTTTGGTGTTATTGTTAGTGGTTAGTTGTTTGTTGAATAAAAAATCTTGTGTTTTGAAAAAATGTGTCCGTCATTTGTTTTCAAAAACGCTGTGAATAATTGCTCTCTGACTTCTCTATCTATCCCACACTATGACATTAGCTATCATAACGTTCAGACCCAACAAAAACCCAGTAGGGATGTTTTTTATCGCGTCCGTGTTTGAACCATATAAAGCGGGGCAGTCTCCAGTCTGGCCATCCATGGTTGACTCGTCCACCTACGAAGATGCCTTCAAGACTAGCCAAGCTGCAATTGCCAAGTGGATAGTAGAGTGTGTGGTTTTATGAGTTCGCACATGTTTGTGTGGATAGTATAGTTTGTGTGTTTTATGCTTTCACGTACGTTTGTGTGGATAGTATGTGTGGTGTGTTTTATGCATTCGCTTTCGTTTGTGTGGATAGTAGGTATGGTGTGTTTGATGCGTTCGCCTATCGTTTGTGTAGATAGTATATGTGGTGGGTTTTATGCGTTCGCCTAGCGTTTGTGTGGATATTAGGTATGGTGTGTTTTATGCACTCGCGTGCGTTTGTGTGGATAGTAGGTATGGTGTGTTTTATGCGTTCGCCTAGCGTTTGTGTGGATAGTAGAGTGTGTGTTTTTTTCTTCTCTTCCCGTCTGTGTTCTATGTTAACGAAATGGTGTTAACAAAAAAACACAAAGGCCCTTTTCAGGGCCACTTTCATATGCCTCGAAGAGATATCTCTTCTTTCTTGAAATATTTATGTGTCTTTGTTTGTCTACGTCTATGTCTATGTCTCTAACCATGTTTCTATATATCCCTAAAGTTACGCATATTCAAGTCAGTCCCTGATGTTCTACCTGATTTTGGTCAGCCCGTTGCCACATTGTTGCCAGTCCCGTGACGTCACCCTACCTGTTCCATTCCTATTGTCGCTATACAAAATTCCCATTGTCCCAATATAGGCCCAGGGTTTTGATTTTGTCCCTATAAATCTTGCCCCCATATCACTCCGGGGGGAGGGGGTCTGTAATGTATTTTCACATTGTCCCTATATCGCCCATTAACTAATGATATTTCAAGGTTAAAACAAAGTCATTAAAGTAACAATGAAATCTGAGTTTATACAAATATCTTTGATTCCAAAAACGAAAGATTTAATTGGCTGTAACACAGATATACATAGCTAAAATGTGATCCTTTAGCTTGTTTGATCGACATTAAAGATGAATAATATTTCACTGAAGGTTTAATTAATGCCACGTTCGCCATCTTGCACCTTATAGAGTATTTTTACAGCATATGTGCCTATTTAACTAAGATTAGCATTCTGGTTTTAAATTTCATATTTTGCCAAGTGTTGCAAATGTTTAACATTACACCTCAATCAATGCAACAAACCAATGCATATTAGCTCATAAAAGATTGTATTTGTTTACTCATTGGAACAAACCGATACATACTGGCTTCTGAAATATTGTAGTTGCTTACTCAGTTGATGCATACTGGCTTATGAAAGATTGCATTTGTTTAAAAGTGACATAGTCATAATATGATTCAAGTTTCATTTTGTTTTCCAATCACTTTTCATCCATGCTATAAAATATATCTTTGCAGAAATTAGTACTGTCATCCTTAATTGTTTTGACGCATTTTAGTATTATTTTCCACCCACACCACCTTGTCAATTTGTATTTAATAATCGACTGCTTACCTGTGTAACGCATACAAGACCGATTGCAAACAAAGTAACACACAATACAAGAGTTAGTGACATTTTCCTTTTCAGCATATGCTTGGGAAAGCTATCTTGAAGTGCACTCGTTAGCGTCTGGACATGGACAATCTGAGATTAAAGACAGATATTATGAAGTAAGAGAACATACAATTATCGGGCAAGCAGAATGTTATTTTTTTTTCTACTTTGTGAATAATTGATTTAAAATATTCTAGACAGCAGAAGTGTTCATGGTTTTCAAAGGTACTCAGCATCTGATATCTTGAATTCGCTATCTTTTGTATGGTAACAATTTTTGTTTGTTTCCTGGCGGCTACAAATCAAACACTGAATCATCACAATGAACAAACTCTTCTGTGATAACAATATGACCCCTTTACAACCCCAAAAATGGCTGGATTGTTGCTATATATGAGTAACAGAACCTGAAAAGGTGGTTGCCTAAATTAAGAGTTCGTTTATCAGAGGCGAGTGTAACAATTGGTTTGTCTGAATTTCCATTTCCTTTATAACATTAATGCACTTTTATGTTCTTATCATATATCATTGAAGCTCTCTAACCTACTGAACTACACATATATATTGACATACATACATACATACATACATACATACATACATACATACATACATACATATGGATGAACACTTGCACACACTTATTTACCTGACTGTCAATTCCCACAGTAAAAAGCATCAGGAAAAACATGACCGACCACAGCTGGGGTATCGGAAGATGTGAAAGTGCCTCTGGGTACACAATGAATGCCAGACCCGGACCTGGACAAGAAGAAGAAGAGAAACGGAAATAAAAAAATATTTTTAAAAGATAAACGGAAAGAACATTTAAAAGAAACTCAAAAATTTTGGTTTTATTTTGAAAGTCAGTTTCCTCACAGGTAAGAAATTAAATTTAAAATGCTTTGGAGGTACATTAGGTCAAAACGAGACGTATCCATGACGTTTGAGAAATGAGTCAATATCGCACACGCTGATGTTTTATAAGTGTTTGACGAAAATAAATATATAAGGATATATCAGTACCGTAAATCCCGAATAATAAGTACACGTGAATGTTAACGAAATTTTTCTAAATTGCATAGTCTTATGTTTTATTTGTGCATATTGACAGCAAATGTGTAAGGATAAAGTCAACTGAAAATTGTCGGTGATTATACTAAGGAACAACATTTACAAGAGTGCCAGAAAAATATTTAAGCTTAATTACAGAATACGGTTCTTGTCAGCAATGTACCTACTATTAGATTTTAAAACGTGTGACTTCGCTTCATGTACAAGGTTTTACCAGCATCACATTGTGTCATGCATAATAAAATATGTGAACTTTTAAAGCATAATGTAACTTTAATTTGTATGTAAACTTGGTTTTCCAGTTTGTAGATAAGGTTAAATGGACGTATAAATGCAAAATAGGAGTTACACAATCATATCTTGAGTTTTGAGACATTAGATATGTACGTTATAAACTGCACATTACAAACAGTCTCTTGTATAAATTGAGCAATACAACAGTCTCCTGTAGAAATTGAGCATTACAGACTTCTTTATAAATTGAGCATTACCAAAGACTCTTTTAGAAATTGAGCATTACAGACTTCTTTATAAATTGAGCATTACCATAGACTCTTTTAGAAATTGAGCATTACAGACTTCTTTATAAATTGAGCATTACCATAGACTCTTTTAGAAATTGAGCATTACAGACTTCTTTATAAATTGAGCATTACCATAGACTCTTTTAGAAATTGAGCATTACAGACTTCTTTATAAATTGAGCATTACCATAGACTCTTTTAGAAATTGAGCATTACAGACTTCTTTATAAATTGAGCATTACCATAGACTCTTTTAGAAATTGAGCATTACAAACAGACTACTATAGAACATACTGCTCCTTCTAAACTAGAAAATGAAATCTGAATCGCCTAAAATGATATCCTTCATGACTGTTTCCATAAAGTCATGAAAATCGGATGTAAGATTTAAGTTCATACTCATTCTGTCCATGTATCAAAGTTCAACGGCTTACGCTATATTTCTGTACTCAACGCATGTACTCTAAAGACTGAAACCAGACGTATTTAATTAAATCAATTGTTTGGACAACATGCTGTTAATAAATAATATTTTGGGCTTACATATGCAGGTCCTGTGAAAAACATCTATAAAATGTTACCAGTAACTTTGCGTTTATTCAGTTGATTTAGAGAAGAGTTTATTTGTAAATTGAAAATTTGGATACTACTAGGTTACTGAGGAATGCCTAATGCATATTGATATATGAATGTTAATCAGTAGTATTGAATCTGAATAAACAGCCATAAATTTATAACAATGTTCTATATTGTCTTATCAATGAAAAGGTTTTAAGATATAATCTCATAAATTCTGAACATTTCAGCACTATTTAAACACTACACTATCTGCTACTTCTATTCTAGTGCAAAATCAGTTTACAAAATTAATTTAAATTAAATATGCGTGACGTATTAATTCATTAACGAAACATATTTGAACATAATTGACTTATTGACCTTGAGAGTTGGAAGCTTTCCCTATCGATCGTTGTGTCAGGTTGTTACTAATACCAAACAATCAGATTCCGACAGGGAGTCTGTTATCAAGATGGCAACTTAGTTCAGACAGAACCTTAGTAAACTTTGCTGCCTTTTATAATGAATGTGTCCAACTCTAAGGTAAGATACTTACCTTGACTAACAACTGCTTCAATTGATACCTCAGTCTTGTAAGCCATGTGGCCAAGATTCACAAAAATAACACAACCAGCGAAGAGACTTGTTACTGAGTCGATGAGGGGAAGGGCTAAAGCATCTCTATCATACAAAAGAGAACGATATGAACATTAGTTTTGATTAATCATGTGGAATAACATGATATCAAAGGTGAGTATCACACCTGGTAATATCATTAGAAGCTGAACGATGCTGTGGATAGCCCTTGCTGTTTAAAGTCCCATAGACCGCAGCGAATTGAGTTCCAATTACTCATATGATTCTAGACTATATTTTGGTATCCAGTATTATATTGTTTCAGTTGGTCTTTAACCAATCAGACGTCGATGGGACCCTTAAATATTCTAATAATTGCTAAATTAGAAACTTTATTGTTTCACTGCATTTTGATATTGCAAAGTCGTCTATGAGAACCACAATATCAACGAGAAGAATTTAAGAAATATCTCACGTTTACGGGTAATTTCTTCCAGATAGGAACTTAAAATTTGAACATCATGTAACAGATTTGCACGATTGATGCAATCATTATAGCACTTCAACAAGATGACAATAAGTGACAGGCATGGATGTAATACACACCTGTGCAAGACTTTGTATTTAGAATAAAACTAATGAATATGATAAACTCCTTTTTGCATAGAGTTGCAGCAATTATATTTACATATTCTTTAATTTTCGAAAATAAGAAGCTGTGTAAATTGTTCTAATGCTGTAACTAATAATTTTAACATTGAATTTCAAATTTGGAACCTTCAGCCGAAGTTAGCAATTGTACTCAGAATGGTATGGTGACACCATGCCAGATTTTCTTCTTTATCTTCTTCATCCTTCACAAAGCCATTCGTAAAGGACATGTGAATAATATCATTAAACAACGCAATCGCGTTTATCGATGTTTTCTGTTCTAGACGTATAGCTCATTGTGTGTGTATATGTGTGTGTGTGTGTGTGTGTGTGTGTGTGTGTGTGTGAGAGAGAGAGAGAGAGAGAGAGAGAGAGAGAGAGAGAGCATTTCTGTATATATTTTTATTCTCCTCTGAGAAAGACATTGCTTTAGCTCGAAAGGTAAGGAAACTTCTTTAATAAACACGCGTAGTTTTCCATCATGGAAACACGCTACCACGCCTACAATCCAGGCCAGTGTTCAGGAACCTCTTCAACGTGAGTATGTGTTCAACCTGGACTTTTGATAGCTGATAATGAACAAACTTCACCACATGCCAAAGGTTATATTTACAGTCTGTACAACTGAAGCATGATAGTAATTAAGAACAATCATTACGGGTAAATGAATATATATATATATATATATATATATATAT
>JAECUM010033463.1:0-32507 GCA_016617855.1 Megalonaias nervosa
ATAACTCTATTAACTAATTAGATGTACACGGACTGCAATATAACCGTAGTGACTTTGATTTAACTAATCTTCGGAGTACAAAAATATTAAACGATTTGTAACAGAAATTTCGCATGCACTCCCACATGAAAACGTAAACCGAAACAACTATTATGTGAATATGCCCATTTGTTTCCAGGTGTTGTAACACAAACAAATAAAATCTACCATGACGCTGAAATTGTTGATTTCTAAAGTTGTGAAACAGCATCATTACAGGACGAATCCTCTTAATCAGGAATGTTTCAAGAAAGTATTTCAGTATTTGAATTATTTCAGATAACCAATAACAGTAACTGAGTTCACTATGATACTACTTTCTGTATGTGCACGAACTATAGAAAAGTGAACAGTGTAAACAAAACGGATTCTTATCCAATACCCCAAAACGATGACTGCATTGATAAAACTGGCAATGCAAAATATACTACCAAGTTTAACCATTTAAAAGGATTCTGACAACTTTCACTCACGGAAATAGCATACGACATTTTGCCATTTGCAGCTCAGATCGACTTTGATATATTGATAATATAATTTAAAATATCTCGATTAATCGCCAAGCACATGAAGTTTAGAGATTAGTTCCAGTTTCCATCGTAGCTTGAGACCGCCACAACATTTGCACAGTGGAACAGTTCCAAGCACACCAATACCACATTGACTGCATGGAACGGGATCACGTACACCAATACAATATTGCTTGGATAGTACGGGATCACAACCCGAACTAACAAGATAAAAAATGTATCCGTCAATGCCATATGATGCCAGAATCGCGTTGTTTTTCACATTTAACGTATTCAACCATAAGCGTTTAATATTGTGAATTGAATATTATAAACATTTTATTTGTGTGCTCGTTTTTTTTTTTTCCGCCTTGAGATCTCTGCACACGCGTGTGAATACTTGCATGATCTCAGTTAGAAACCCTCACGTCCAACTTGCACACAATTGTTTGTGAGTCAAGCTAACAACTAAACACTACCACTTTGAGGTGCAGCCCATGAAGCTATTGCAGTCATCTAGTTCTAATTTAAGAGAATTGCTAAAACAACATTTATTTCCTCGAATATATGTTACACATTTTAGGGTTCAATTGCTATTAATAGCACGGATGACAAAGTGCATGCATTGCACAGAATTTGAACAAAAATTGACTAAAATTCCTAAAAAGTACACGACTGAAAGTTAATAATACACTCATTAGAACCAAATTCACCCTAACTGACTAATATAAATGGGTTAGAAAGGGGTTATGATAATTACTAATATTTTGTCAGGGTTCTTTTCCACTAGCTGTGTCTCTTACTAGTAGGTGAAGAGAACTGATTCAGCTACCATCGACTGTAATGTTTATAAGCGGAAAAACTATTATAATTTCATGGTGGTACTTATGACGAAACAATCCAGAGTGGATAATTTTAAGACGATGCAAATGATATGGTGTGCGCCATGTTTTAGAGAATAATTTTGTATTAGACACCACTATAAAAATAAAGCCTGGTGAAATATCTCTATTTCCATCCTTTTTATCTCTGGTTTAAGGTTCAAACGTATTATTGCGTATAATCTACCCTCACATAGGCCTCTTCCGAAAATTAGGTTAATTCTTTTCCGGTAGTTGTATTCTGCCAGTCGGCAATCTTCATTCTTTGAAATATGGTGCTTAATGCACCACCACCCATAGGCTAGTCCTATGTAACATATTCTCAGATTCAGCGTACACAGCCTACTAAATTCCATTAGATCACACTCTGTTTACTTAATTCCGTTGTAAAATCTACCCATACACTAAAATAAAATACAATACAATCTGAATTTCCAGGTCGCAAGAAACGAAGGTATCTGTGATGTAGAAACATGTTCAGACACTTCGAGTTGATTCCATCCGAATGATTACATGAATGCTCCTTAAAGAACACCGTACAATATAATAAGCTGAAAGACTACCCAACAAAAAATGTCTCAGTGATGAAGGACTTTAATGTCTGTCAAAAACGAAATAGAATCAGCTGAAATTAAAGAAATTCAAATAAAGCATTAAATAGTTTGCTAGAACTATCTCCAATTAATTGCAGAAAATTACTTATACTACAACAGACTTAACCCTGATGATTAGCTTCTTCTTGATGTCATGTACCCTTCCCTACTGCCACCCCGGGACCATGTCAATCTGAAATCCCGTTCTGTATTCATTATGGAAGTGGAAACTTAAAATTAGGACATATAGACTAGAACGTACATGGTGGTATCCAGGTAACTAAAGCCAAAAGCAAATAAATAGTTGATATACTATCGAAGATGATTAATCCCACAACCCATTTGTCCTAACTATTGTCTAAGACATTGTACTGCCTCTCATTATACTCAAAACCCCAGTGATGGTTAATGCGACGAAAACAATACTCCCTGTTTATGAATAAGATCATGAAAACTATGATATTGTCTACACTGAATGACATACGCGACGAAATAGGTTTAATACCCAAAAAGGTAAGATCTTTAAATACTTAAATGTAAATTTTAAAAGACAAATACATAAGTGAAAAGCTTTAGGGTAAATGACATAAGGGAATGAAAACACGAATGTTGCTAGCTTATGGAAATTATTCAGAAATACATTAGACAAATGTCGATGTTAACACCATTTCTCAACAACGTTTGAAAGACAAACGTATCTTACAATGGTTAACTGAAAACCATAGCAAATTCTGAGAACATGTCAACAAAATTACGGCTATAGCAGAGCGAACTTAACTGAATGTCCCTCACTTCCCAGACACAAAAAGAGGAAAAGGATGATTAATAGAAATGCAATTTAAAGTATGGTATTGAAATGCCACTTATAGCTTCAGATTGACAAAGTTCAAAGTAAGTATCTTAATTTACAATCTCACAGAATGAATACAAAAAACCCCAGAAAGCTTTATCTCCATCTTTCTGAACGAAAATAAAGAATCTGATATCGTACGCATGAGCTAAAGCCTACACTTCAAATAACAAAGTTTAAAAATAATTTCAAACAATATAATTTTAACCAATGAAACTAGTATCCATTCAGTAATGATCGGTACTCAAGCGACAGAAAATAGTGTAAAAAAACGTATGTGACATATAAACATAGCTAAGTTCAGTACCTGAAGAGAATCCCAAAGTAATACTGAACCCCATAGCTCCAGTTTTGATTTTAGCGTTTTCACGCCTTTTGTCTTCAAGCGAATTAATGAAAGAATATACCAATAAAAGGTTTACCTAGTTCTTTCTTACCATGGACATATAAATGACCACTCATATCACTTACATGTTCCTTTTGCAAAATACACGAATAAATCGACAATATAATGTATTAACTTGAAAACAAAATTATTTTATGTAATCTGCAAGATGGATTTATGATCAAGCCGTTCATGGGAAACTGATTTCAGTTCGACAGATTACACCAATCTTAAGATTAACAATGTATATGTAAGCGTTCAGCAAAGTTGAATATCATCAGCTCTTGTACATTTAGCAATATTATGATCTGAAATGAATAATCCTTGTCATATGATAAAACTCTTAACGTACAACTTTTACATCAAAATAATCACTCAAAAGAATTTAAACAAATTGCAAGAAGCACCAGGTGCCACAATGGGTAAGTTTAGAAGCCTAATCCTGTGTCAGTCGTAACATTACTCAAGGTCATATTGTATATTACTACAACTGCGTTAATAGTCTGTCCCTCCCCCGATTTACAGGAACAGTACATATGATGTACATTTACCGATATTTGTACAGACAGAGAGACAATATTTGATATCTTTCACAAACAGATACCTACATTAGGATTTCATCATTGTTTAAGAATTTTATTGGAGAAATTTAATCTGATAGCACTATCGCAACCTACTCTTCTCTTTTAAAAGCATTTACATGTTCAAGAACGTTCCTGAAGAAACTATATCTGATGGCGCCAGTGCAGCCTTCTCTTCTCTTTGAAAAGCATTTACATGTCATAGAACTTTCCTGAAGAAACTCTATCTGATGGCGCCATCGCAGTCTATCCTTCACATTGAAAAGCATTTACACAAGTCCCTTTGGTCTATGTACCTATACGTTTCGTACACATATCTCACTTGTTGTCATGCCACAATGAACTTCTTACTTTCAGTAAAACAGGCTTTACAAGCTATACACAAGTGTGGAAGTGACATTCAATAGTACAGAGGTAATATTCTGGGATAAAGTAAGACAAACTTTGAAGTAACATAGCGACAGGAAGTGGAGAGATGCAGTCAATAATAATACTGTCAAATACCTTTACTAGTGACAGGTAAACGTAGGATCCCTAGCTATGAATAACAAACGTAGCGTGCAAGTTTGGAGAGTAAATCTAAATCATATGAAAAACGCTTGGAACTCCAACTAGGTAAACCCCACACACATACACCTTAAACTTGCTAGCAGTAGTCTGAAGAAGGACAGTCTATCCAGGCAGTTGCAGAAACTTTTTTCTCCATTACAGTATGGTCGCCTAACTATAAGACAAAGCTGTGAGAGAATGTTTGTATCAAGCATCACCATACTGTATGATACAGTAGCGAAACTGTACAATTGGTTCAGTAACATTTCCACTATACTTGATTACCTTGTCAAGAAAGCAAAAATAAAGTCATGCAGGTAATAATTACACCTAAATTACTGCATTATGACGACCAATATATGCAGCACAAAAATAATAATCAATTTAGCTGTTCAGTCAGAGAATGGCGGGAACAAAATATCACACATTAAATCCACTGTATTGACGCAGATTGATGATTTAATTTACAAATGGCGGGAGATATATTTATCTTTATCATTGACTGTCCTAATTTTGCAAACAACATCTGAAACTTGTTTTGTCGAAGAAACAACATGCGTCGGAATGTATCTTTCAGAAACATTATTAGAGAAATGTGTAGACATTAATATACATATTTTAGATAGCGTCCAAATACAAGTTAAGAAACAACTGGCAATTTTATCATGTTTCTCAGAATGTGCATGCATCATAATTTTCAGCTGAGCGGCAATTAAAGATCATATAGAATGATTTGTCCTCACTCTTAAACACACTGCTTACTTAATCTCTCTCTCTCCCTCCCTCCCTCCCTCCGTCCCTCTCTCTCTCTCTCTCTCTCTCTCTGCCTCTCTCTCTCTCTCTATATATATATATATATATATATATATATATAGAGAGAGAGAGAGAGAGAGAGAGAGAGAGAGAGAGAGCAGTTTTATGATATTCTCAAAACTCTTCTAATGTAAGTCAGGTGCACCTAAGTCTCTTTCATATGTAACTTAAATAGTCGTTGTCACGTTTGATTAAACTTGTTGCAGAAATAATCAGGTTTATGTAGACAATAACTGTCGTTGAGATGTCACACACGAATGTATTGTCATACTCTTTTTCTGATGAACTAGATGATAATACAAATATAGGAATATCATTTTAATTCTAAGTGAATATTTTGTGACACATGCAATAATGCTGAGAACAAGAGTTACCATAGAAAACGTCTAGCTTGGGAGTAAGATTGGTTGTCATATACACTCATTAATAATTTAAAGACCGCACCGGCGGTCTAAGTTGTTAGAGTGTCCGCCTCGGATGCGGGAAGTTGCGTGTTCGAAACTCGACCGAATCATACCAAAGACTTATAAAATGATACTAGCAGGTGCGTTACTCGGCGCTGAGCATTAAGAGGTTAGTGTTAGGACTGGTCGGTCTGGTGTCAGAAAAATGTGACTGGGTGGGGCATGATGCTACAAGTCTGTGGCATGATGCCACAGAGCTAGACATCACTATAAAATGCCATCTGTGCCGAACATGTCATCCCAGAAATCTCCATATCTGTCACTTTTCTTGTTTTGAGTGAAATGAAATTTCTGTATATCCATTGTGTAAAAATGGAGCCTTTTTCTTTCTCTGATCGATCATCCATGTCTGGTCTTAAAATTCGTGGGTTGTAATGATGACATACTCCACATAAAATAGGACAAGCCAAAAGAGGTTCATTGAATATGTATATTAAAACTATCTTGCAAATCACAAAATTAATTAGAAGTGTCTACTGTATATACAATACACGTGGCTTACTGCAGTAGTGATGGCCCTCATCTGATCCATCGAAACAGTCTTTCACAGAGTCACAGAGTTTATACGTTGCGATGCATTTATAATTATCACTGCATGAGACCATTTCGTTGGGGCACTCTGAAAGAATAAGCATAAGTTTCTGATTGTTTCAAACAAACTGCGCAATTATTAAAATACTGTAATGCTCAAGACCCGGTCAAAAACATGAGGTTTTTCAACGACACAATTTGCGCAATGCAGTGCATATTACGTATATTCTAGACATGCATATTTGTTTAATTAATATCTATCAGACGGTGCTTAGGAGAAACAAATCAATAATAGACTCTCTTTCGATGATATTTATGATCTGGACCTTAGAAAACCAAACCAGGTTATGTTTATCTGGTCTCTTTTATACATTATAATCGTTTGACAATTACATTTAATAGTTAACGTGATTAAAATGCATAAAAATATCACAGTTATCCCATCATGAAACTGTATACATCAATGCAAGTGAGTAAAAGTTATTAAAAAGAGTCAATTTTTGAACATAATAATCGTTTGACAATTACATTTAATAGATAAAGTGAGCAACGTTCAGAAAAAATATCACAGTTATGCCACCATCAAACATTAAACATCAATGTCAATAAGTACACGCTAATTAGACGGGTCGATTTTGGTGACTTAGTGGAAGAATGTGCCATCAAGAAAGAGTTTCTCGCAGGAGGCATCATAAGTGTCATTTGCAGACTGACACCAGGTCTGTTCGCATCAAATAGGGGAAACGGATGACATGCTAGATTAAATTTATCCTGAGTAAATGATTCAGACGGGATGATTATCGATTGTATGCACTGACTGATTTATATTGTTGCAAAAATATAGTTCAGATACTTTCCATTTATGAAATCTGACTTAAGAACAAAACACATGGAGAGAAAAACACAACATAGATGTAATGAAAAAAGTCGTCTACGTCAATCAACCAACTTACCGAGTAATTTGTCGCCACAAATTCCATTCAGGAGCTCGATGTTGTCGATTGCCACTCGGGAGTCAAATCCACTCCATTCTGCCGTAATGTATACTACAGCATGACTGGGAGGAACATCGAGCTACGCAATATTAGGAAGCAAATACTGAATTGTAAATATCAGATCAGTTTGATAATATAACCTCTAATATTTGTTTTTTTATTTTTTTATTTTACTCTGAAATAATAGGCAACTATTTCGGGTACACGATTACATTATATGACTGATAATTTAGAGAAATAGAGAAAATATCTATATCGAGAGTTGTTTTCCTGGGATAGGAAGCAAAAGAAAGATCATTCTATGTGAGAGTCTTTCTGCTTCTATTCAAATACGGACACTTGACACTTTTTCGAAATTTATATATTTATCTGAATCAGTCTGTATTTAAGATTAAATAGTCACTGCTGATATGACTGTTCGACGATGTCGAATGTTGAAATATTTCTTTTATTCATCTAATTTTACCTATGTTGCAAGAAAAGCAGGGTGTTGTTTGGTAAGCACTCCTTATAACTTTAATGTACAACAAAATTAACAAAAATAAACTAAAGCGTAAGGACAAACATTTGTGATATATTAATTAAAACAAGACACCTACTTGTCCCACAATCCAATAATTGTTTCTTCCATCGTCAAACCATGTCACGGTCGAAGGCAAATTCAAAGATACAGTCAAGTTTCCAGTACTGTAGTAGTCGAAACGTAGACATTTATTTCCTTGCACTGTTACGTTTGGAGAATGCATCTTCATGGGATAAGACGCGGTTGGATATGCAAGCATGTACAATCCTGAAAAATACATAGTTTCCATTCTCTTCATACACGCATAACTCAGATTTGGTGAGTTTCTGTTCACCATTCCATGTGTTGGTCAATTAATTATATTTTTAAAGGTACATACATAGAATTGAAGTTTAGGTAAAGCTGTATTTCCAAGCACACCAATCGTTTACTTATAATAAAATATTTTTGAAATAGTCAATTATTAAATACTATTTAGACTGCCATTATGCCCTACATAAGTAAGAATGTTAACATACATTTCAATCGTTATTGATGAAATGACGTGCACAATATTTCTTTGTCAACAATATTTTAGCACAACGTTTCATGATCTCGTATTAATTATCGGACATTTGTAAGATTTTTCCCGATATTTTAGCGTCCTCCGTTTAATAAAAGAATTTGACATCTGTATTTTCATACAACCATCATGCAAACATTAGATTAGCATATCATCATAATAATCATTATTCTAACATATCAAAATAACAATGGTCAATTCAGACGTCAATACACGAATCAAATTGTTTCATTCCTCCAGCAATCATCGTACTTATACAAACCTTAACACTGTTTTCAGCTTAGGTTTTTTTTATGTCCATCCAACTTATTATTCCTCCTGTTATTTAAATCGCTTTTGCTGCACACATTTAACAAATATATAATGTTTAGTTCAAACTGACCTCATGGATGCGTTCATGTAAATTAAGTTCTTTTCAAACTAACCGAAAGTTCATACATACCAAATTTGCTGTTGTCACCAGAATTTATCCGTATCCATCTGTCTGTTGAGCTTACATTCTTGTAGCCACATATATCAATGGTTTCAAAGTTGCACGCAAGATCTATAATAAAATAGCTTGGTTTAGACACTTGCACTTTCCAAAACGATTACAAGTAAAACTGCATCATATATTATATAAAATTGTAACTTGTCATAATGGTGAAACATGATTTGTACGTCTCCTATTAAAGAATATTGGCAAATATTTTCCATAACAGTGCAGAAGTCATAAAAAGGAGGAAAGGTAGGATATCTGGAAGGATAAAGCTGGCATCTTACCTTTTCAATAGGCAAGGTTGTTTTGCAATATGCTGTGCGTAGCACACACGTATGAGGATTCATACATCCAGCAAAAGCCAAATTACCAAACAAAAAGCTTATGATTGTCAAAGTAAAATGCAGAAAACCTGCTCACATTGTTAGGTGCTAAGTCAAATAATCTGCATAATTGTGCATTCAATATAAGAAAGAATCCACGGATGTCACGGACTGTGAGTGTGATTTAGATTTTTAACGTAGCTTTAACAATTTTTCAGTCATGTCGCTACGATGTCTGCTGTGTGACAGTTTATAGTGATGTCTAGCACTGGGGCATCATGCCGCAGACATATGGCATGATGTCCCACCCAGTCACATTATCCTAACACCAGGCCGACCAGTCCTAACACTAACCTCTTAATGCTGAGCGCCAAGCGAGGCAGCTGTTAGTACCATTTTTTAAGGTCTTTGGTATGACTCGGCCGGGGTTCGAACCCACGACCTCCCGCATCCAAGGCGGACGTTCTAACCACTAGGCCACCGGAGCGGTGTGATGTCACAGACTCAAGAACCTATGCTATTTTTACAGGCGGCTATATTGGTTCTTGATGTCACGGACTCAAGAACCAATATAGCCGCCTGTAAAAATAGCATATTCAAATGCATAAAGCTATAAATGAAATCGAACCTCATTTTCAACAGTAAAAGGTCTTATATCTTAATATAATACCACGGTTTCCGAGAAATTGAGAGAATTTTGCTTGAATCAGCGTAATTAATTGGACATACAAAAATAAAAATAAATAGTTTGCGGATATTACACCTTATCTTTGACTAGGGTAGGTCATCCAGTATCATTAATAAGGCACAGAGTCAGTATAAAATATTCCAAATCTTTTCGCGCTAAGTTTTCACTGTTATTGATAGTTGGTACATAAACATGCTGCATGTATCTTCCTGCTTTAAAGGAACATATCTACATTTAGTTATACTAAGCCTTACTGAATACATACGATTATATGTCATGTGAATATGTGCTTGTCTGCAACTCCCAAAATTGATTTGTAGCAATATATCTTCCAAGGATACTCATTCAAGTCTAGCAGGTAATCCTCATCGTTTACAACTAACTTCGAACTGCCGATATAAAACAGATGACATTTTAAGAATAATATTTACTTAAAAACATTTTATAACGCCAAAATATTTCCGTAAGGCTCATAATATATATTGACCACCAAATGTATACCGGAGGTATACCATGTGATTTACAATTATTTTAAAGAATGACACTTTTATATAAGAATGATGTCAACTTACCGCAGATTACAAGATCCTCGTCTGATCCATCCAAACAATCCGTTTCCGAGTCACATAATTTCAAATGATCAATGCATTTTTTATCAGCTCTACAGAAGAACATGTCATTGGGGCACTCTGAAATAGAACATATCATTAATGTTACCCTACATTACATTCTTGTCATAACACGCCAAACCGTGGTTTATAACCTCTGATAATTACCAACAGACGTTTTATGGAAGATGATAATCATATTGGTTTCAAAGCTGTGACCTAGTTCATCAACCAAGATTTTTATGTGTAAATACAAATACATGACAATCACCACCACGACCACGTCCAATATCACGGTCTCGAGCATACAAAGTCAAAGTCACTACCTAGTCCACGAATATTTGTTACGAAAATGATTTGCGTCAACGTTCGCGTGGTATTATTGGAATTGTATTACATACACACAACGTTTACACGTGAGTAAATTACAGACTCACCATATGACCGTGAATAAGGTTCCATTGAAGCGGTTGATAAGAAGCAGCCTATCATCCGGCAGTATTATATTTATACCTGGCGTAAAATCTCTCTGTTGTGTTTTAGTCAGTCAGGCTAGTTCTTGCATGAAGATGTACTCGACAAGAAAAATACCTTATTGTGCTTGCCGACCTTAAACAGAAATAATGATTTCTTGACTAAAATCAACAAATGTTTTAATTTGTCGTGCCTGTTTCTCTAAGGAAATTGTAGATTTCTCGTCTTCATACAAGAGCTAGTCAAAGTCTATACTGGCCAGTAAAAGAGGTAGTCGAATTAATTGGCTGATGAAAGCACTAGGAAATATTTAAGAGAGGCAGAATTATTTTTCCAAGATTATGAAGGCTGACACATAACTATATATCAAAACGTTCTTAATTTTGCCATGAACTAGTAGGTTATACTTATATTGGCTTATCATAGGGGAGTAGGGGTTCATCTATTCTCATCAGCGTTCATCAATGAGTTCTGTTTCATTTACAATGTTGTCCGAAGTTACATGCAATCTGAGCCATCAGTATTATATAGCGTCTATGGCGCTAGAGCCCTAAACATGACTGAGGTATTTCTTAAATTGCTCCAGGTTACGGCGAAATGTATCAGTCAACAGCTCTATTCGCTGGCAGACATGCTCATGATTAATTGTGACATTCGTGAGTTTTCTAAGACGGTCATTAAAAAGAACAAGATCACAGACCAATCACTGGCCCGCGTGGATGAGCTGCTTACAACGCATGCAATCTGCAGTTACGATCTTCTCCCAGCAAAACAATAATTACTATGAACATGCAAATAAAGTCTAGACCGCATTCAAATGCCAAAATAATGGTAAATATTTCGATTTGAATCGAAAAGATACGTGATTATGCTCGCTGATCTCTTCACGACGTTTCGTGACACTGATATAAGTTCGATCCCGTAAATTACGTAATGTAATTGCAAATGGCATGGGATGCACTTTCATCAAAAAGCAAAGTTATTAAGTACGCACTTCGAGTGGAAATTCCATAGCAAGTATACATAAACGTATTAAAATAGACTTCTGTGGTTGTTCTGCATTTCAAGGAGTGACTTGTAATTATTCTATCACAAATACTCAAGTGGGAGGGTCAAGGGGTATTATTATTCAGAATGGGCGATTAAGAAGGTTTCAAACAGACTTTGCTATAATCCTAATGACAATACCAGGAAAAGTGGACCAGCGGAAAGAATAGATTCAAAATGTAATGTCTGCCTGCCATATGCAAAAGGGACTCCGAATGCCTGTAGCGCGTTTACAATATCACAAAATTATTATGTGTTGTAATCCGTACCAGACCCTAAGGCAGTTGCTAGCTTACCCAAAGGATAAGTCTGATAAGAATTCTGATAAGAAAGATATCTGTAGACCTATCTATCACATTACGTGTGAAGGACAGGGTGAAAGTCAGTGCCACAACGACCATATCGGGGAAACGGAAATGACATTGAAAGAGATATTTAATGAATATAGAAGACCAACTTTATGTTCGTCTGAAGTATCACGGCGCATCCAAAGTATTTGCCAAGGCAATGCTGTAACTTCAAACTCAGTACAAATCTTAGATTGAGAACAAGGGTGGTTTGAGCGTGGGGTTAAAGAATCGATCTACATCAGTTCGCACAAACCGACACTAAAAAGGAACGGGATCCGTTTCAACCTGCTGTACACCTGGGACAATTTGTTAACATCTCTCAACATAGATATTAAATCAGTCTGCTGATAAAGTCCTTAGTGTGAGGACGAAAGCTTCAGGTTAGCTTTCTCTATGCTGTTTTTGTATGTGACTGAACAGTTATGAATAATAATACTGCACAGTTCAGTTTGCACCAAACTATATCAGCATGCCGACATCGGATGATTGGTACGCATGACAGTGTCAATAACATGAAGCTTCATCAAGGTTTTGATTGGATGTTAGAATAATGTTGCATATCAAGACGTGTACCAAGTTAATGGTAATTTGTCTACGGATGTGATTTCCCCAGTGTATTCGCTCCATGTTGTTCCCTGTAATTTACATTACCCAGTAGCGATATCACCTTCGCCAAATTTCTTTCTAAGACTGCGAGTAAGGCCCGTTTGCGTCCATCGATTTACCTGGGCGTCCTCACAAAGTGAAAATTTTTACACCACATCGAACACGAGTTTTAGTGATTGCGGTTACGAGTTTGAACACTAGCTTGATTTGTGGTAAGTGTTTTCATGCGACGTAGTAATAAAATAAAGATATGATGGCATTACGCAACAATTATGTAGACTTTTAACATGTCATCAAGCAAAAGCAGCCACGGCCCAAACAACACAAGCGTTGTTACGATATACCTGGATATTCCTTATTTCCAAAGTCAGTTCATGCGACAATCGTTGGCTTAGGCTTGATCAGGGAAAACCCAAATGTTGTTAAATATGATGGGGTGGTGAAGGTGGGACCGCCTGCATATAACGGAGCCGTCGGTGGACAATCAACCATATTATGATGTACTCACTAAGAAGTAAATCTTCCACCGTTGAAGATCTTGATTTGAGTGCAAGTAATCTGTCATGTACGAATATGTGATGCTTGAACAACAAGAAAACCCAGCAATAATAGTTTCCCGAGGTCGACGCAAAACACAGATGTGATCTATGTAAAATAACGATAATTACATGTGACTAAAGTAATTCGTGACAATTGTAGTATGTTGATGATATTGTTTGGCATTGGTGCTTATCTTGTCGCAAACATTCAATGGGCCCAGTGTGTTGCTGACGACTCGTATGATGAGTTTATGAATATGATTGTGGTGGTCACCAAGGACCCATATAGTTTACTAACGATTAACTTCACCGATAGGCCTCGCAAGTATCGCGAAAATTTAATCAAATGTATATGATACCAAAAAGGGTACAACCGATATCATCATAGCTGGGTATACAAAGCCGCTCCAAATTGACTAAAGCTTCTTCGCAGTTGTAACGATGTCCACGAACGCGACAACGATATGTTTACTTAACGACAGGCCGAACGGGAATGCTCACAGTGGGTTTTGAACAAACATTTGCAGTTAAGGAAGCAACCAACCATAATGATGTTGTCAGAACAATCCTATCAGTTGAACAGCTGCAGCTTGCGATCAACCAATGATGCAGTATATCTGACCAGGCCTAAAACTTTTGACTAAGTTTATCAACCAGTTTGTGTTTATGTTGACCGTGGCTTGAGTGGGATTTTTGAGGATCGAACTAGAAAACTGAGAACATCAAATATTGTCATTCACGAAGTTGGTATGAGGCTGTGGTGCTCTGTCGCGCAAAATCTGTCCGTGATCATTGAAGTCGGGAATATCAATGACTTGTGATAAAGTTGCAGAATTTGCCGCCGATGTGTTGGTTTAACTAATCAATAGCAATTTTGTTCTACTTGTTGATTAATATCTGTTTCAAATTTGTGGCATTAAAAGACCCAGATATAAAGTTAAAGTTTACAACAAATATGTTACTCCAATATAAATCAACTAAGACAAAAGTACCTCGACTGATGTTCAACTAGGACTCACTTGTTTGGTTAATAGTTCTTCGGCTAAGACGAAACCGGTGGTTTTAGGTTATTATTAAATATTTTAATCTCCATGACTTTACGTGAATGTGATGCTATGCCCCAAGAAAACACAATTACCGGAAATGTAAATATTCTTCAAGTAGATAGATTCTATAATTTTATGAGAGTTTTTTTCTAGGAAAAATGATATTTGGTTAGAAGAGCGTGTGCATGTTGCACCTGGTCAAGGTTGGCATGTGGAATAATTATACTAAGCAATTATATTATTTATTGAAAAACTACAATGGGTTCTCAATGTTACCCTTGCGAGAAAATAATCCCAGCTGAACAACAACTGCGAGATATAGTCGTCAGGAGAACCGCGCTGCTCGTGAAATACACTCGCATGTGTGTGGTCATAGATGCTATTGGCGTTATCGCCGCAGAAGACACTTTTGCTCTTGTTTTATTTGGAATCGGTTATTATAGGAAACAAATAGGAAATGTATGTCTACATGGTTCCATTTCTTCAACTGAGTCCAAGAAATGTATGGCTGAACCTAATTAATCCATATATGGTCCTGACCAAAAATGTATCTGCGGCCTATTATTGACAGTATTAAGATTATACAATATCTGATATGAGCCTAAAATCTATTGATAGTATTAAGCCAGTGAAATTATATGGAAACGTGAAGAACGATCTGTCTTTCATTATTGAGGAAAAGTTAGTCATAAGTAGCACATTGTATGTATTTATCATTAGAGTGCATACAATTAAGGAAGATTATTCGCCTGTGAAGTCATCAACACATAAGCAATATTACGATAAATGTCCTCTGTATGATGTAGAAGGATTCAAAACAACTACAGTTTTAGTGTGTGGCTGATTTCGTATTTCATATTCTCTTTGGGTAGTTTTGCAATACCCTAATCAGTGTCAGAATAAACATGACATCTGGCATTAGCCAGTCTTGAATCCCAATGTGACGGCAGCAACTTACTTATTTTAAGCATAATTGACTCTGAGAAGTAATATAAAATCTCAAACAAACATTAACAGTTTGCACAAATGCAAAGTATGAGACCATTAGGCTGCCAATAAAATAATTTATTCACTTGAGTATTTAGATTCAATATAAATCATTGCCGTCGATATCTAGTTTTCCCACTGGGCTGTGATTGTGACACATGCAAGCTCATAGATATCAATATCATATTGCCATATTGGGCTGTAATTGGGATACACATGGTAGCCAGAAGCTAATTCTTTGAAGTCTTGGACTACCGGGAAATGTATTTGTTACCGCTGTCTGTGTGTGTGTATGTGTGTGCAAACTGCTCTTTGGGATGAGAAATTACAGGATAATACCCATGGAAATTTACAATCACCATGGTTGGAACATTAAAAATATGTTAAACTTATGAGAAATATGAACTCCGTTAAGATTATCTTTTGTTATAATGGAGTAGTTATTTTTCTTTCGGCGTCTAATGTGTTTCAGTCAAACCTACTTTTCGAGGTTTCTGTACTTGGATCTTCATGTGATGGAGCTGAAAAAGATGTGAAATCAATGTATTCATTTTACTTCCGCCCATCGTAATATAAATAGGCTATCTGTTTTCAATAAATATTACTATTCAATAGTCAATATGGCATTCGACGTATGCTTCACGCGTACTGTAAGATATTTTATTAAACCATTAAATATTTCATTTTACTTGTACCATGGATTAATTCTCCTAATTTTGTTTTCAGTTTGATGCCTCTATACCAATTTTAGTTCAAGAAATATCACTACATACATGGACAAATGAATAAGCTAAATACCACCTTTAAAACCAAGAGTTATGCTTTGCAACAGAGAATATGCTTGATATTCAAATCACAAACAACCGAAAGAAATGATGAAATGTATCCATGGATACTACCAAGAACTATATACTAACAAAATATTAACAATAATGTTATAGCTGACTATCTTAAAGAATCCCAATGTGAGATGATCTCTTCAGAACACAAGGACAGGTGTGACGATTTCATCTCGAGTGAAGATAAACACTATAAGATCCCTGGCGAAAGGGAAAATCGCCAGGGAAAGACGGACTCACTTCAGAATTCTACCAAAAAATTCCAAGTTGAGTAGGCACCGATTCTGGAATCATTATATAGCAATATTTGTAAAGGGAGGGATGACTAAAACAATGAAAGAAGGAATAATCACATTAATTAATAAAGGGAAGGGCAACAGTGAAGAGCTGAAAAATTGGAGACCTATATCCCGCCTAAACAATGATTATAAAATTCTTAGCCGTATATTATCTAACGGTGAAAATGGGAACGGGAAGAATAATTAATGAAAACCACAGTTGCGGAGAAAAAGGGAGAGACATCCAAACTAATATTTTAAATATAAAAACAGTAATGGATTATAAAAATGAAACAGGACAAAAGGCTGCCATGACACTCTTTAATCAAGAAAAAGGCTTTGAAAGATTAGAGCATGATTATATGCAAAAAGTACTGGAAAATTTGGTTTCGGAAACAGCTTTCGAAAGTGGACGGAAAATCCTGTTATTCGGAATAACCTCAAGAGTACAGGTAAATGGAACTCTTGCGGACGAATTTGAAATAAAAGATGCCCACTATATATGCTATTATATGTAATAGCAATTAAACGATTTAGCCACAAAATAAGAAATAATCCAAATATCGAAAAGATACGAATCCCTAATTTATGGGAGGAACTAAAAATGGTCCAACATTCAGATGACTGTACCAACAGTATTAAAGAGGAAACTTGTTTTAAAGATATTCAACAAGAATTTGAAATTTTGTGAAGCGTGAGGATCGAAAATTAATCACGAGAAAACAGTGATCTTAAAAAGAGGAAACTGGAGGGGGAATCACCCTGGATTCCCACCTCACTTGGTTAAAGATAAGGTTAAGTCCCTTGGAGTGGTCTTCGGGAAGACTTCAGAAATTGGGACACATAATGAGAAAAATAAAAGAATTTCGATAAAGAAATAATTGAACTTATTTGCAACTTTAAAATGCATGTTCTAAATAAAGAAACTCTGTATAGAGATAAGACAAGGGGAGCTTTAGGCCTCCCAAATCCCCTACTTCTAAAAATAGCAAATATTCTAAATAGATTAAGAAAACTCAAATCAAAACCCAGTGTGGCATGGGAGACCCTCTATATATATATATAATAGTTCGGTTTCTCAAGGAGAAACCGAATATATATATATATATATATATATATATATATATATATATATATATATATATATATATATATATATATATAGAAAGAACCTTCTTTCAAAAAACTAGATGTACCAAGACACTTTAGATGTATAAAAGAAATCAGTCTAAAATCTAGAGACAAAAGGGAATTATGGGAGCTAGAAAACAAGGAAACATGAATGGGTTAATGATGAGTTACTAAAACATGTTAGTAAAGTGGAGCAAGACAAATGGGGAGGAAGATGAGAAAGAGTGTGGAAAATTTGGGGGGAAAATTAAATCATTGAAAATACAAAGTATGATGATTAAATAGTTGCATGATGTTTGGTTGACGGGAGTAGTGTAGGGGGATGATAGAGCCTCACGTAGACATCTATGATAAATTTGAGGGTTTGGAATAAAGCCTCAAGATTTATAGCCTCACATAGACTTCTATGCTAAATTTGGTCGTTTGCACTATGGCCTCAAACGGGAATTTAAAAGATTGGGACTGTTTAGACTCATTAGGAATTGAACAGATTGACGTCACGGTACTGGAAACTGGCAACAATGTTGCAAGTGGCTGACCTCAATCGGGCGTAACACTGGCAACAATGTTGTAAGGGTATGACCTGAATTCGCGCTACTCTAGGTAGGGACAAATACAATAGAGATATACATATATAGACATAGGCATAGACATAGACGAACAAATAAACAAATAGGACAAGAGAGAATAGATATCTTTTCGAGGCAGTGGAGTGGCCCTGAAAAGGGCCTTTGGATTTCTTCTTCTTTGTCCTCTAATTTCTCTGATCTCGTCTTCTCCTCCACCAGCATCTTATTTTTTGCACTACTTTCTTCTTTTATTCTCATCTTTCTTTGCTTCTTCTTCCTTTACCGATATCTCCTCCTCTTTCCTCTTTTCGTTTTCCTCTTCTTTCATTGTTTTCTCATTCCATATTCTCATTTGTTCTTTTTCCTCTGTGTCTTCCTATTCTTGTTTTACTTGTTTAATTAGTTCTCTTAGCCTTTCCTTCTCCTTCCTTAAATTATTTATCTCCATTTTGAGACGGTGGGGACTATAACAACCATCCTCTAATCTCACCAACATTTCCTCCATCATCCTAATATCATCAACAACTTTCTGCAGCTTGTTCATTTTGTCCAAATGGTTGCTTGCCATCTTCTTTGATTATTCTACATTGAATTGCGCGAATGATGAACGCTACACAATATATATACATGAAACACGGACGTGAAGGAAAACATCCCCTCTTACCAACTACTCATATCACCTACCAAACAATCCACAGTGATGAGAGTAGTAACCTAAAATAAATTTTTATGCAACATAACACACTAATACTAACAAAACCACTATACTTTCTATCAATACATAGTGGAGAAGGAAAGGAAGTATAAAACACACCATTACATACAATGACATCAGCAAAAGCGTTAAGTGTTTTAGTGACACTACTCCACATTCACACAAAACAAACATTCATGAGTTTCGGAACAAAGGGTTTGTTAAGGGAAAAAGACACACACATACACACAAGCAAACACACATACATACATGTTCGTGCGCACATAAACACAAAGAAAAATACACACACATACAATTGTATGACTGGCAACTTGATCAGTCTCTCTTTTCTACAGATCTGGTTAGCCCTGAGAAGGGCTGTTTTTTATAACTCCAAATAAACCTGGTTAATGCGTGCCGGGCACCACACACGCAACGTGGGCTCCAATCCTGCTCAATTGATACGTCTGGTTGGGAGCGCAGGGGGGGGGGGAGTTGTCTGATCATCCCAGTTTTCACTCTGACGGATAGTGAAGACTTCCCTCTGTCTTCTATTCTGCACCCTGGCATGATGAGGTCTTCTTATCTCCAGCCGACTCTGCGTCTCCCACTCTCTAACTCCTCTTCCCAGTTTTTCTCTCTGGGGGACAGCGGCTCTTGGTACTGGTGGTAGTGGTCGTGACTGTGGCTGACGTGGTGGCGTTGGTGTCCTCAGGCTTCATTCCACGCAGAGGCCTAAGCATGAGGTGAGGCAAGATCTCTCTCTTCGTTTCCTTCTTATCTTCTTTCTTCTTCTCCTCCTCCTCTTCTTCAATCCTAGTTGCTTCTTCCATATGCCTCCATGGCTAACTCGTCCAGTATGCGCCAGGCATGCTCCAGGTGCATTTGGAGTTCACGAAGTTTGCTTATTCTGCTCATTTTGTTCTATGTGACTCGTTGACGAAGGGTAGCCAGACTGATGAATACTCTGTTTACATGTCTGAAGCACGGACATTAAGGAAAATATTCCCCTTACAAAAACTACCAATACCTATATCATAACTAAAAAACATGGAAGGCGCGGACCTAAAAGAAACACGTTCACTTTTTGCACCTACAAACACACTTTAATACCACTCCTACATATAAAAAAACATACTAGGAAAACATAGTGTTTATAAGCACACTTCTATCTTTTGACATAAAACAGAGAAACGAAGTGTTTATAGGCACACTTCTTTTTTTAACCTACAGACAAACACACAAAGACAGACAAATATTTTGGCAATTTGACTAGTATTTCTTTTCTAGATTGATGGGGGTAGCCCTGAAAAGATCTGTGTTCTTGGAGGGATGCAGTTTTCTTGGTGGTGGTGGTGGTGGTGGGGTTATGATAATCTCTTATCATCTAAGATTGCGACACCGTCTGGCTGCAGGCTTTCCCATAGGATAGGATCTGCTTCTGCGGAAGGAGAAGAAGAACTCTTTCTTGTCCAATCGGAAGTCCACAAAGCCTCTCTCTGGCTCCTGCTGTTGTTGTTGCTGCTGCTGTTCTCTCTTCTGTTTCTGAAGTCTGTACATTCTCGGTCCATTCTTCTTGCTCCTTCTTGATATCGTCTTTAAAGACCTCTTCTATCATGTCTTGGGCCACATTTAACATCCTGACATTTTCAGTCTCATCAGGCTTGGGTATCAGGTTTTGCCTAACACGTTGTAAATTTACATGGGCTTCGATCAACTTTGCTAGTCTTGAACACATTTTCATAGGTGGACGAGTCAACAATGGATGGTCAGACTGGAGACTGCCCCACTTTATATGGCTCAAGCGCGGACGTAATAGAAAGCATCCCTACTACTTTTTGGGGTAGGAGCGCTATATAGCTTATCTCATGATGAGGGAGAGAGAAAAGTCAAAGAGCATGTATAATGACAATTTTTTTTTAAAACAAACCACCAACCATCTTTTTTAATAACATTTTTAGTCAACCAAGAATTAACTAATAGATAATAGAAAAATTCATACAATATCAAAGAACACAGTTTTGAAAGGTTGACAACAACATTGTGTAATCAAGTTAGACTTCCACTGATGGAGGTCATTTGGCCATTGATGTACATTAAATTTCCTAGCTAAAGCCAAGAGATATCCATAATGGTCAAAAAACCATCGATCTATGTTTTCATCGTTTCTAGAAGAGTCACGATCAAAATAAGTCACTAAATGTTCGAAGGGATATCCAAGACTGCGTTGATAAAGAAATTATACAAATATTGTCCACACACCGTGGAGTCTGTGTCTTGTAATTTCTCATAAAGTCGATGATGTCGTCTTCAAAAGGTGGTAATCCATACGAACCAAAATACTCCGCACATACATCGTGGGGAAAGTAGACGGCTACACAGTGGGCTCCTGGGGGATAACTGTCGTCCGTGTTGATGACATAAGCTTGATGGTCTTTAGGTCTGCGATGAAGAAGTTCATCTTTAGCACACACGACAGGATTCCAAAAAGCGGTGTACGAACTGTTTTTCAAAAGGTAATACAGTTCCCAGGTATCCATTTTTGTTTTGTTTTGTTTTCTTGTTTCAAAGGTAATGATAAGTCATCAATTCAATCCTGACTTTTTGCTTGAAAATCTCTGTCAAACAATCGTCTCTTCGCTTCGTTTCCGTACTCTGGGCCAAGAAAGATTTTCTAGAGCAGTCAGTGGAGGGAAAGAATGATCACCCAAGTCTTTTTATCACTGATGTAGCACAGCTTCTTCCGATGATGAGACCCCAAGCGTCATCCAGATACTAGTCCAATGTTTCTTCTTGACTCATCATCCTACATTTATCGTGTTGAATTTGACTGGGATGATAGTTTTGATATACATAGCAATCTTTCCTAGTCAACCCTGTAATGGTTTCCGCCAGGTGTTTAGCAAAACAGGAGACTAAATGTTGTTCTGGCCATTTGGACATCACCATGTCCTCTTCGTCTTTGTCTTTTTTGGTGGATGGTTCTGCTTCCACGATATCCTCCCATTCCATTTCCAAAGATTCTCTACCATTCAAAGAGAGATAAGAGTCTTCCATACCTGCTAATAGTCTAGAATTACTTCCCTCAAAATGTTGATTTGTATCGTATTATCGAATTAGGCATACAAGATGACGTTCACCGTCTCGGGCAGAGGCTCTTTAAACTAAAGTTCCACACGAATCTGGCCGGATTTTATAGGGTGGAAATGTCCCTCGTCGCTGCCTTGGTCTAGAGTGAAATCAAAATCCCACAGAGTGTAACCTCCTGCATAATCGTCGAAGGTAATGCCGTGACTGGTGTTGGTTCCTAACTGTCAGGTAGCTTCGTACAGGGACAAGTACGGCCTCAAGTAAGTCTTATGCTTAAAGTCAGATTCGAAGGGTCTGGTATACAAGGTCTTGCCATCGTGACTGACTTCGATTTTGGACACGTTGTAATGCTGAAAGTTGAAATGACTTTGCTTGTGGACACCGTTGAAGGCTTCATTGCTGACGGTGCCAATGAATAAACGCTTGAGTAACTGTTCTTGGAACAGACGATCTTCGATCACGGATCGCTGTCAAGCGGTAATGGTGAAGGTTTTTACTTCCACGCGTCGTATCGATTACTTGGCGGTCGTTCTGCTCAAAGTGTGGCTGATGTCGTTTCCCACTTTAGGTAACACTTCCACGCGTCGCAAGTAAAGTCGGGCTTCTTCGATGAGTGTTTTGTAATTGGTAGTATCAGGCATCACGTGGAAAGCGGCAATGCTTCGATTCATTCTGAGGCGGATATCCACACCGTTCAGCAAATACTTCTCTTGCAACCACATGTCGAAATGCACGTGATCCATCGGTTCTAAACTACGGTTTAGTTTGATTTTTTCTTGACGGTCTTTAAATCCCTTATTAGTGCAATCTTTACCCGCCACCTTATCGAACTCGCACGCTGTGTCAGGTTTCCATACCACACAGGCATCCAGATGAATGTTCTTGGCCTCTGTTCCGTACGTCAAGAGATTTTCCAGGTACGCTCGATAAGGGTAAGTATCCATGCTGCTGATGACCAGTTTGTTATTCAAATACAAATCCACTTCGCTGAACAACGAATGCATGAAATTGTTGGTGGGTGGCATGGCAAACAGATTCAGTTCCGACTTGGAACATGCGCAAGACTCTCGGTGCATCATTTTGTTTTCTCTGTTTTTCTTTTAATTATCAAAAACGTCTAATTCTCGGACGGTTCTTCTTTTCTTGGTCTTTCTAGCTCTGGGGATGTGCAGGCCTCTGAATGGGTGTTTTCGTAGTCGTCACTGTCTGCCTTGTCCTTGCTGTTGCGTCAGGGAAGCAGGAACGCCTAACTCGGTAGCGTCCAGGGCATTTATAGGAGTTTCTCGTCGGCCCAAATGTCTTTGCACGTTTGAAGCAAGACATTTTTCCTGCTCTCAAGAAAGGTTCTTTGTGGTTTTGTTTTTCGAAGATGACATTTTGGAGAAATTTTTTGTCTTGCGTCAAAGCGGCATCTTTCAAGACTTGCAATCCTCGTGTCACCATAGGTTTCAAAAGGGGCCCACCGAACAAAACGCCGATTACAGCATATGTCCTAAACCATGTCATCGTTGTCGAGCGACTCCTCGGTACACAGGATACATGACTTACAAGTTGTTAGAGAATCGTTTTCGAAAGTGGAGTTTCACCATAACTTTCCCTTTGTGGATGGAATATTTTGTCCCAGATCTCCTTTTATACCAATGTTGACAGTGTCGAAATACGACTTACTGACGGGTAAATAATGAGGATGTACAAATTCGCGGTGAACGTGATAGGTGTTTCCACCTTCCTCGTCATTTGTCGTGGCAGAATCCACTTTGAAAGGAATGACATGCAGTAACGATACGGAGGAGGGTCCCACCACGTTGTACTCCACCACATCGGCGTACACAAAAATCAAATTTAGTCCTTGGTTCAGTTCTACAGGGGAACGAAAAAACTGCACGAAATTGAAGTTGCTGGCAATGAATGATACTTCGTTACCTGTGATCACCTTGCGGTCTCCACCCAAAATATCAACAGTTCTCGATAAATTCTAAAGGCCAATATTTTGTCATCTGAAAAATTTTTTAACAGCAGGCTACAAGCCACTTTATGGTACTCGATGGTGACGCTTTTCTGTTTCTCCAAGGCTTTGCCAAGCATTGCATTGTACCTGGTAGCAATCGTGTTGACCACTAAAATAATAGCCTGCAGGAATTCTCAACATTTAGATATACCGTGGAGTATTGGGGGACACTTGTCGTTTATTAGAGGTATCTACATTTTTGTTTTTATCCAAGTAGTCTTGCACTTGGTCGTCCAAAACTTCGACCTCAAAAAAGTTGTGCTTTTCAGTGATGTCTAGAATTTGTGCAGGGTGAATCATTTTGAGCAAAGCTACTTCCCAATGGGCTTCATGATCCAATTGGATGGCCTGAGGTAATTTGGCAGTGAAGCAGCACAATGTATGGTGGGGAAACACATCCATGGAACTGTCACTGGGTAACGTTAAGTAAAATTGGTTATTCATAATTCCAGGGTTCTGTTTTCCGAGGGGCACTGGACGTCAGACGAGTATCTAAGAGGATTGTTGTTGTTTGGGTGGTGACTTTTGCGAGGGTGACAGACGTTGGGCGCAGGTCTCCCGTTGTTACCGTTAGAGTATTTTAAGGAAGGATTGGGGAGAAGGTAACCGATGCAACTGCTCAGTAAAATGGTCCACAGTTGTTTGTCTCCTTGTTACAAACTCAAATTAGCAATGGCAGCACCGATGACACAATACTTCACAAAGATTTGGCAGAAAAAGGCGATTTGCGTTTTAGGCACACGTTCTCCACACCACACCCACAAGGGTTGCTTTTGTAGATTTTGCACAGACAAACTGGGTGAAGGAGTGGTCACTGCTGTGGTGGTTGAGGCAATGTTTGAAGGGCATGATGGTCACGTCTTTTTATAGTCGATGACTCGCAATGCGTCGATCCAAGAATCAAAACTGATAGGATATCCTTTCCAACATAGTTTGACTTCTTTGACTCGTCGTTTTCCCACTTTACGGGTTTTTTGATCGAAAATGCTTGCGATGTCGTACACTGCGTCTTCTTTTTTTGGTCACGAGTTGTAACTCGGGCAAGTAGAAAATTCCTTTCAACACTTCCCCTTTCATGTCTTCCAATTTATAGACGGGAGGATGACGGCCACGCACTCGTCCAGTGACACGAAACAATTCGGTGGCCCTAATGAGTAAGTAACCTTTGTCGAAAGTGCGTTTGGTGTTGCCAATGCGCACCAATTCTCCCGTCGTCAACACTTCACCTTTGTTGGGGACAGTTACAGTCGGGCACGTACCAAACAGGCACTCAAAGACGGTTACTTCGCTGTCGGGAGTTACTTCTTGCGGGGCACATCCGACGCTCCGATGGTAAGATTGGTTGTATGCTTTGACCGGGTACGGTAAGAAGTCAATGTACTTGAGAGTGTGTTGATGCGTAAAATATGTCCACATGCGTTCTTTCAAGGTGCGTTGATAAACGTTCCACGATGCTGGCTCTGGTTTTGGGATTCTAGGTGGTGACAAAAATGAATGTCTCGTTGCCTTAATTCATTTTGGAAAGCTTGGTTCAGAAATTCGGTGCCTTAGTCGGTCTGGCATCGAAGAGGAAGACGACCACTTTGCTCCAACACCAGTTTTAAGGCTCGCTCTAATTCAGAGCTCGATTTGGAAGTCGATGGCACGACCCAGGCAATTTTGGAAAAGACGTCGATGACACAAAACAAATATTTGTGGCCCACTATTGTAGGTGGCAAAATGAGAGACATCGGCTAAATAGGCTTGCAATTGATGATTGATGCCCTCTACTCGGGTACGATTTCTGGAATATTTTCGTCGAATGGGTTGGTGTAAGGTGTACGTGGTTTCTTCTTGTAATTATTGTTGCACTTGAGGTAAACGGAAACTTTTCAGTCGGGTTACGGCAGCACGATACAATTTCTGACCCCACCCACCCACCCCGCAGGATAGGATAGATCGTAGTAAATGCTGGCTAACACATTCTCCATCAGGACTTTATATTATTAATTCACCCACTCTTTACGGATGCTACTCTTTTTCGTTTGGTATTTTCTTGGATTTTAATGCTTTGCTTGTCCGATGAGCAATAGGTGTCAAGGAGTAGGAGGATGTCTTAACAGGCGTAATCGGTTCTTATTTAACTTTTGCATTCACCTTCCTTTTCTCTTCTGAGGAAGATGAGGTTGTCATCATCTTTTTAATCCAACCAATTCTGGATGTTTGTGTTGTTGCTAACTTGCGTACTTTTTCTGGTGGAGTTTGAAAACTCTTCTTCTCCTTTTTTGTCTTGGTCACTGGTAGTATTGGTGGTGGTGGTGGTAGTGGTGATGGACTTTTCATCGGGGTCTTAAAATCTTTCAGAGTCGATGAAGCTATTTCGTCTAAAGCTTTCTGGTGAAAGAGTTGTAGTCGCTGCAACACTTGACCGTACCGACGCTATTTTTTTCGTTTCTGACAAATCTCTGCGATCAATCAACGATTGCAATTCGTGTTGTACCTGGGACATCTCGGTCAAATGAGGATAGGGAGGTTAACGCAGGGTCCATTGTTCTTGCCAACGATGGAATTTGAACATTGTTAGGCACTAAAGCCAGTTTTCATCCTTCTATTAGATTCCAAAGGTCAAGTCTCAGATTTTTTCACCCCAGAGACCCCTTTTATCTTCTTGCTCCTTTAATCTTTGAGCCATTTGTGAAGCAGTAGCTCCCACGAATCCTGTAATCAGTGGTGCCAATGTGGATTTTAGTATGGGTGCTAACAACAGGTGCACAAATCCTCCGCGTTGTACCACCATCTTTTTCTTTTGCCGGATGGGTATTTTCTTTCGATCCATTTGGAGAAGAACTTGTCGATGTTAAGCATTCTTTCTGATGCTGAGACAAAAGTATCAATCCTTCCAAGACAATCAGACAACATTCGCACACGTTATCGATGATCTCTTTGGAGGCGATTTGAATGAGTTGTTTTTGCATGGATGGAGGGGCTTTGGATAGGATGGACAACACGTCCAAATGTTTGGCTAAACGATGAGGCAGTTTTTTCCTCTTCTTTCCATTGGGGTTAGAAGAGGGATGGCTTCTGGGGGGTGACATCTTTGTTTGTTCCAGGGTACACACAAAAATACACTTACATCGATGACTTGGCACACGCCCTTTAATCGTATTTTTTTGGAGAAGGTCGAAGAGTGTGTAACCAGACTTTTTGACGAACTCTTGGAATATTGCTTCGTTAAAAAGTGTGACGACTTTTTTTCTATATCGCCAAACAATTCTCCCCTTTGGTTGCTCCTCTTTTTCTTTGGACGATGGAGTCTTTTCTGTGGTAGACGTCGATGCTTGGCTAAGCGTATTTTCGGATGCGGGGTCAAACGACGAAACTGTTCTGTTCTTTTTCCTTTTCCTTTCTGGACAGGAGAACGACGATGCTAGTGTTGGTGTCCACTTCTTTTAGGGGACATCTTTTGGCGTTCAAGAGTACAAAACAGTGATACCCATCGTTTACCCAGTGTTTTTTTTTTTTTATAGTGGAATGTGTCGCCACTGATTGCCTTTACGTCGTATCAACTTGATGACAAGCATCACGCGTCGTGGAGGAGTTCGCAACGGACTAAATCGGGACAGTTCTTGCTTGGATAAATCCAATAAACTTTGTAACATACCCGATCTCTCATGGACTTTGATTTTGGGGGCAGGTACTTTGTTAGCAGCTGCCAAAGCAGCTAAAGAGGTGGAGGGTGTCACCGTTGGAGGAGACGTTCCTGGATTCACTGGTTACTATTTTTTCATCAAATTAGGAAGAACGGATGTCAAATTGGGTTTGGCTGGCATCACCAGCAACGGATAACCTACGGCTACTGGAGACGCGGTCACCGTCGCTGCAGGTCGTGGTTAGGGAATGTAAGGTTACACCTCTCTTGCGGGTAGAAGCTGTTTTCTGGATATTTTCTGGGCACCTTTTCTTTTTCTGGGGACTTTTTCTTTCTTAGGCTGTGACCTGGTCTTGACACCACTGCTCTTTTTCTTCTGGGTACCTTTGGGTAGGGGCGTGGCTTTCTTCTTGGGGATGACTTTGGGGGCATTGGGATCCCATTTTATGACGGAGCGAATGATGACACCTCCTAGAGAACCACTGCCTCAAGGTTTCAAAATGATTTGCTTTTTGGTTTGAATGTTGATGCGGGGATCTGCCAGTTGCGTCAAGGCAACTTTATTTCTGTCAAGAAAGCGTTTGGTTTGATGGGGAATGTGAATGATGTCTTGCAGTAATTGACGTGCTGTCACCGTAAACTATCGTATGACTTCTCTGAGACTGGCTTCTAAGACACGAGCAAGAATGCCTTCCACAAACACAATGGAATCTTCTTCACTTTCTCGCAGTAGACTGTACGCCGATTGCCACTTTTTGTAACACCACACGATAAGATGAGGTGGACGATCGATCAAATGATGTTTATGTTCGATCACACGTTTGACAAATTCGGTTTTGTCTGAACCGCTTGGTCCAGCAATTAACATGTTAAATGGATGGCAACGATACAAGGCCTCCCAACTGGCACGATCTAAGTTTTCGTCTATGGCTTTGTAAGTGGAGGAAGAAGAGAGCAGAAGTGGCCATAGTGCATTGAATGTCACTTTTGAAATGAAGACAGACAAGACAAGAGTTTTTGTACTTTAATCAGGACACGTTTATTTCAAAAACATTTTTAAAATGGAACACAAAAAACAAAAATACATAAAAGCCAAATGATTAAGTACGTGGATAAAATACACATCAAAACGATAAAAGAAGAATATTAATAGGTCACTGTACAACATTTTTGGTGTTCTAGGGACAGTTTGTAATGTTCTTAGAGGCTCTACACATGGCACAGTCAAACAGGGTCCTCCCGGAATGGCCTTTCGGGGATGGTACCTCACAGTACAGATAGTACCGAGCCCACAAGGGATCGGCGAGTAAACGAAATCCCAGAAAGCAAGTCACTAAGACACACACCACACAACGACCCAAATACAACGACCCAAATTCATTGTATACTGTGCTCGTAAAAAGAGTTGTAATCCACCACAGTATGAATACTGTCATCGATTTCCCTCCACGGCAATTGTTTTATCACTAATGATAAAGGTCGTGGCATGGTAGCAAACCTTTATACCCTCTTTTGTCGGAGGTAATAAGTGTACTTTTTCCACAGAACTGATCGTACTCCAGTGGCGTATCCAAATTGTTTAGTCACTAACTTGCGCACCACACACTGTATAGTAGTTTCCTCTCCAACCAAGATTAGTCCGTGTAACATATTTTGGTAATCCTCTAATTCTTCCTCCTGAATCCATTGCAGTATGGACAATTCGAAAGTAGAATGAATAGCATTCAAAGCCTTCTTGTCCTCGGGTAGTTACTCAATGTCTGACCACTGGAAGGCTTTCATCAGAATCAGTCCTCTTATAGCATTTAGGTACCAGTGGTTCACACATTGGTGACGTAACGGATGCAATTGTTCTTTGCGTTTGACTTGTATTTTGACAAACACCGTTCTCTAAACACCACAGACAAACCACAAATATTCTCTTGTAAAGTATCCATCAAGAGATTACTGAGGTATGGCATGGTAGCCAGATTTTATACCCTCTTTTGTTGGAAGTAATACAAATAGTGTCCTCCAAGAATCAGGAATCGCTGTGTCGTAGCCAATAGCCTCATTTATGTTTGTGACTGAAGTAGTGTCCTCCCATAATCAGTCTTCGTTTACTTTGGAAAAGAGCATAGTTTAGAAATGGAGAAATGATTTGGAGTTTGCGTTTCACTTGTATTTTGACAAACTCTCGGTACATGCGTTCTCTCAACTGCACAGGTAAACCACAAATGTTCTGTTGTAAAGTATCTTTCAAGAGATTACTGACCTCGTCCCATTAAAGGTAGGTAGTGACAGTGCGGAGACCATCGACCATGTTCCAGGTAAGCGGAATCTTTCTGTTCCCATTCGTGTAGTGACACACTGCAACTGAAGCACTTGACTTTATCACCTCTGCCCAGGTAGAAACTGGCTAAGTCTTCGGGGGTAGGTCCTCCCAGATATTTAGGCCATTTTCCTTGGAAGGTTTGGAATCTACTTTCAAAGTCGCAGTATTCAGGCAATCACACAAGGAACGAATATTGTTCTTTCACAGGTTCATTTCGATGAGGATACGGAGAAACCCGTAGTAGTTTGCTCAGGCATGGATGGCAACCTTTGGGTGGTAGCCGCATGGTTTCACGTGCAGGTTGACATCGACAATGAAAACCAGTAAAGAGTCCACGATAACGAGTTGCATCGCTTTCGCATCCGTCAGGTTTGACAGCATCACTTTCCATGGTAGGTATGGTAGTAGTTATAGCAAAGCTCCCATGAAGTGGTACTGCATCGCAGAGGTCATTGCGTACGGTATCCCTACCATCTCAAGGCACAACATCGCACTCAACTTGCGAATCACCGAATTTGAATGGTGTCTGTTTGTCAGGATTCATCTTTCTTAGTGTTTGTAGTCACAATGAACTGTCGGTCTTGAACGTTTTCCATTTTTATACTAGTCGTAATGAAGTCTCGAGCTTGCAAATCTTTCCTTTTTTATGCATAGTTTTGGAAGTCTTTCTATTTTTCTTCCTGGACAACGGTGCTACCTTATCTAAGGTACCGTTAT
The DNA here is from genome assembly GCA_016617855.1 of Megalonaias nervosa. Taxonomy (NCBI): domain Eukaryota; kingdom Metazoa; phylum Mollusca; class Bivalvia; order Unionida; family Unionidae; genus Megalonaias; species Megalonaias nervosa. Next base: position 30,690 of record JAECUM010033463.1, read on the forward strand.
ACATGTACCGTAGTGTGATGGGTATAAAGGCCATAGAAAGGTAAGGACAGTGCAGAGACCATCGAGTATGTTCCAGAATAGCTGAATCTTTATAGATACATTGATCCATACGCAACCTCAGACCACAACCGAAAACACTGTACTTCGTATCCCAATCCAGTCTCAGGTACCAAGTAGACAAATCCTGTTTTCGCTAAAACATTCGAAGTAGGTAATAATTCCCTATCCGTGGGCCATTTTTAAAACGTTTCCAATCGACTGGCATAACCACAATAGTCAGGCAAGAAGACATGAAAATTGTATTGTTTAAACTTGGAGTTCTCAGTGTCGAAGTCATCCTTCTTGTTGCTGGCTATCGTCTTGGAACCATATTTTTATACCAGTGTATCTGTCGGCAAAGTGAAGTTAGGACGTCGCACTCGCTTCTGGTACACGATGTCATCCACATTTTCCGAAGGCCGACTGACGATATGGTGTGTGGCTAAAGGTACAGTTTTGTGAGGTTGGTAGGTGGTCACTTTAAAATCTTGATCCTATCCAGACTGCAAAGCTTCTTTCAATACCCCAAAGTTCACAACTTGACTGGTGCGATAACTGAGAGTCAATCCTTTCAATTTACAGTCGGTGCGCACTTCTCATTGGATGTCCCGGTATTCGTAGCCGTAATTTTTGGGACCTCAACTAGCAAAACTTAGAATCTTGTCGTCGGGGTGCTCGTCCGTCCAGGCTCCTAAACGGTCTCCTTCGATGTCAGGGCGCCGGTTATCCAGGCGATCGATGTAGATGGAACTGTCTGTGTCAAAATACAACACACGATCTCCTAACAGTTCAAAAGCTTCGTACAATTTTAAACGAGCATGGGCTATCACGTAGGCCGCAATGATGACATTTCCAAATTCGTCGGCTAGTACAAAGTCAAGTTCTTCTTCGTAACTGACTAGGATCAAGTCTTCACGAAGGACGTCCACGTGTTTCATGTATTTAGTTTTATGTGAATCATCTGGAAGTAGCGGGAAGGATCGGACAAATACTCTGTTTTTCGTAAACACGGTCGTTGTGTCATTTTGCCCCACAATCAATTTAACATCACTTTAGCAAACGATCGCCTTCCTTTGTTTTTCACCACGTGGTATAAAAAGATACCTTCCTGCTCCAAGTATTTCTGTTTGAATTTCTTTTGGTCTTCGGGAGTGTGGCACCATGAAGGATAGCCGCTGGCTTCTTGTTTCAGTTTCCAAATAGCATCCACGTAGTCCGCGAAAATACCCTTCTGAGCCTCGTCGCTCTTTTGTTACTGTTCTGTCTTGGGAAAGTGGTAAATTTTGTACGCTTCTAACAATTGGTATCCCAGGTCCAGAGCTTTAAAGAATTCCACACTGACCCACGTTCCTGTCAAGGCGTGTTCTTCCTGGGTGTGATGACAAGGTTGGTCTTGGTTGCACGTTTCGGCACAAGTACAGCACAATGGAAACATCAGGTTTCCATGGAAATGGTGAGGTGAAATGGGATGGTACAAGTCCGTGGGAGGCAAGACTTTGCATTTAATCACTCCTTCGTCGAATGTTGTCCAGGTCGATGTGTTTCGCCAGCAATTGTGGGTGCCCTGCGGGAAAGTGACAATATTTGCACACGTAAGGACACAGCGAACACACGTGCAAGTATTTAATTTCTTCTCCTTTCTCCCCGTCGGCGTGGTACAGCAAACACGTGGCATTCGTTCGTCCTCCTTACAAACTATCCCGTGGGTTCAGAGGGTCCACAAGCCTTTAACTTTCCACGATACGTTTAAACTCGGGATCGGTTTTCAAACGGTGATAG
>JAECUM010033464.1:0-36554 GCA_016617855.1 Megalonaias nervosa
TTGGAGATGGATCTCAGATATCAGTAGGGGAATTTCGTACACTTTATCCGATATTTTATTTTGATGTTAGTAAACAAAATGAAAGAGATGTAATTTCAACTGCTGATATTGAAATTACTTGGACATTAGGAGCAGTTCCAGCAGCGCAGTTGTATGTATATGCGTTAGTGATCAGCGACAGAACTATTACGATTGACTTTATCGAAGGTAAAATGTGGGTACAAGTTTAAAGTGCTTTGCACTTTACTTTAAGTTTAATCTGTAACTTTAATATAAGATGACAAAATATATTGTAAAAGAAATATATTTGACTGATGGTCAAGTTAAAAAATTAGCAGCTGCTGTTGCAAAGAAAAGACAAGTATCATTAAAAATCAACCCTAGCGCAGGTGTTTTGAATACTTTAACAAAATTAATGTTAACCAAAAAACAAGTAAATAAGTATAACCGCGGCAAACGTTTTGTTTTAAATTTAAGTACCGCACAAATAACTGCGATGGTAAAACAAGGTGGTTTCTTCGGTCCGGTACTATCTGTAATGGCCAGAACATTAATACCTAAAATTTTGCCGGTGTTAGGTACATTAGGATTAGTAGCAGCGTCTGGAGCAGTATCTGGCGCAACGAAAAAGGCAGTTGAGGTCATGGAATAAAGAAAATTTTTGTCTGAAGATAAATATAATGCACAGACGAAAAACATCAAAAAGAAAGACAACGACGAAAAAAAAAGACACGACCGAGGCGAAAAGGTGGATTTATTCCAATAGCTCCATTACTAGCAGGATTGGCGGGAAGTCTATTGCCAGGTCTATTAGGACGAGGACTAATGTTGCCAGGAACAAAGAGATGAAGTCGACCGCGTTAAGTAATTTTGATATACTTGATAAACTAAAAAAAGTAAAAAATTTCAGTGGATTTTTTTCTAAAGATGAACTTATGACGATTCCATCGTCGCTAGGTTCGTGCGTTATAAATAAACAAGATTTCAATGACGGATCTGGCACACATTGGGTAGCTGTTTGTGATAACAATTATTTTGACTTGTTCGGAATTCCACCAGGTGATGCAGTAAAAAAATATATGAGTAAAAAACAAAATTAAAAAAAATTATTAGTCTAATCAAATTCAACCAGTTGGAACTTCTGCTTATGGATACTATTGCGTAATGTTCATTAAACAGATGACCAAAACTCCAGATTTTTTAAAGTTTATTTTACAATTTGGCGAACAAACTTCTTACGCTAATGATGAGATTGCATTCAACTTTTGTAAAGTTTAAATTTTATCTATACTCACTGATATACAATGTCAACATATTGTCTTAAGTGTAAAACTAAAACAGAAAATAAAGATGAAAAAAACAGAAAAAACAAAAAAATAATAGAATAATGCTGAAAAGTATTTGTGCAATCTGTGGAAAAAGAAAAAGTATGTTTTTAAAGAAATTATCGCCAACAACAAAGTTGTCCGGAGCGGGTTGTCTGGTGATTATTTTAGTAGATGATTAATAAATAATGACATGCGAGTGCGATTGTTATAGAGATTTATGTCTTGAGCAAAATAAAATTGTTACATATTGTCAGAAATGCAACAACAGAGAAATAATTGGTTTTGGTATAGATATACATAAATTTATTGGAAAATTGCCGAAACCAAAAGGCGGTTGGACATTGCCAGGCCATAAATATAATGGACCTTATAATCCTCTTGATAAACAACTTGACGAAAACGATAATCCGCTGCCAGGATAAGAGCCTTACAATCAATTTGACGCAATAGCAATGCGCCATGATATCTGCTACAGAGATATTGAACGTCCAGACAACGAACAAAATAAACACAGCTGCGATAAAGTAATGTTAGACGAACTTCGTGATATGAAACCTGTAAATATGCGAGAACGTGTTGACTGAAGGCTGGTTCAGGGTTTTATTGGAGCAAAATATAAATTAGGTCTCGGTAAAAAAAAAAATTATATGATGATCTTGCCTTAAAGCTACACAAGCCTAAAAAAAAAAGTTTCCGCGACGTAAAGTTGTCGCAAATGCCGTTGATGATATCTGGGCCATAGATTTAGTTGATGTCTCAAATCTTGCTCAGTTTAACGTTGGCGCCGATGGTGCTCCAAAGAGATATCTTTTTAATGTTGTAGATGTTTTTAGCAAATACGCGTTTAGTATACCCGTTTCGGATAAAACAGGGACATCGATGACTGATGCATGAAAACAAATTATTGTTAACACGGAAAGAAAACCAAATAGAATCTGAACTGATCATGGAGCATAATTATTCAATAAAAAATTTGAATAGTTTTTAGAACAAAATAACATTACAAAATATGTCACAGGAAATGAGGGAAAAAAGTCATCGTTGAAAGATTTAATCTCACGCTCAACGAAAAAATACACAAATATTTAACAGCTAAAAATACGAGTAAATATATTGACAATTTACAGAAAATTGTTGACGAGCATAATAACACGAAACACAGGTCCCTTTCGCTAGGCAAAAGAAAAATGTCGCCAAACGACGCGATTGCAAATCCAATATTAGGAAACGAAAATATGTACCGCAGGCATAAATTTAAAGTTGGTGATAAAATTAGAATTTCTCTGACGAAAACAACATTTGAGAAAGGATATACTCATAACTGGAGCGAAGAAGTATTTGTTGTTGATAAAGTATTTTTAACAATACCAGTTACATACTCGTTGAAAGATTGATTAGGTGAACCTATAACTGGCAGTTTTTACGAGCAAGAACTTCAGAAAACAGAACAAGATATGTTTGTTATTGAAAAAGTTATTAAAAAGCGCGGCACAAAAGTTTAGTCAAATTGCGTGGGTATAGCTATAAATTTAATAGCTGGGTACCAACTAAATCTATAGTGATCGAATAATGTTATTATAAATTTCTTCGTATTTATTAGCACGGATTTACATTTTACTGGTTTACATAAAGAAATTAATGTAATTTTCTTGCATCATCGACTGGCATTAAATTGAATATTTTAACAAAAATAAAATCGTATTTTATGTTTCTTTGTTGTCCAGTTATTTTTGCGTTTAAAAAGGGTTGTATAAGTTGCCAAAATATTTGATGCTCTGCGATAGTAAAATTAAATTTTATTATTTATTTAGCAATATGGTACTTGATATCATATCGTCCAGTTGTTGGTCTGCTTAAATTGTTTTTACTAACAACAACATCATCTTCTTCTTCGTCGTTATCGTTATGCAAAATATCATTTTCAGTATAACCAGCAAATCTATCATTAGAAATATTTTCTAATGTAAAATGTGAAACAAAATCTCCCGAATATAGTTCAGCCAGTCTCTCAATTAAGTTCATTATTATAATATATCTTTTGTCGAATTAATAAATAATAAGAATGTTTGGAGAAATAAAAAATCATCAAAGAGTTAATATATTAAATCACAAAGAATTAGCTGAGGCAATTCGAAATTGTTTGTTGGGACATAATTTTTATTTTGCTGATATTTTTATAACATTTGTCGAATCTGACAAAGTTTTATTAACAGCAGCAGAAAAAATAAAACCTGATACAAATAAAATGATGACATTACGATTTAATCGAGACGATGTTATGGAATTTAGTCATAACTGTCTTGCTCGAAATGATCTAGAAAATATTATTAGTTATCGTATTTAAAATTAAATCTACCAAATGTCAACATTGACGTTGCTGATTTTCTTTTACCATCAGCTACTTCTTTTATTCTAGCTGTATTAATTTTAAGGTGCTTTGCAGCAGCTGTCATTGATTTAAATTTTATTTCTTCACAAGTTTCAAGATTTATTGAAATTTTTTGTCTAGTTGGATTTTTAAAATTATTACCACCACCAATTCCTCTTCTAGTATTTTTTTTTGGCGTAACCAAATCTAAATTTTCCAATCGATTATCTGTTTTAATACCATTTTTATGATCAATGACTAGACCAACTGGAATAACATCATTAAAAGTTTCAAACACAAACCTATGTGATTTATAATTAATAAAATCTGTTTTGATTCCGCTAACTTTTATAAGTAAATATCCATCTCTATCCAAATTTCCAACAACTTTTTTTGTTTTTTTATTTCGAATAATTCCCTTATCATTTGTCTTATATAGATCAAATACTGAATGAAGCTGAAATTCATTTTGTAATGCTAAATTTTCAATATTATCATCAGCAACTGCGCTATTTGCTATGTATACTCGCTGTCCTTCTGGAATATCGTCGCAAAACAAAGTATAAATAAAATCTTTTCTAAACATTTCAATTCTTTCTGTATTATCGCCTTTTACTGAAATTAACATACCAGCTGGCGTTTCATGTGCCAACCGATTTTCTAGATTTTATGTTAATAACAGAACCCAATGCATTTCCAGCGTACAAATTATACTTCTGATGCACATGATAAAATTCTTGCTCTTCCGCCGTCAATCTCAAATATCTCAAAATTTCTGTCATTATACTATAAGGATTTCATATCTCTAATTAAAAAAACTTCAATTAAATATAACATATTACTATATATATAATGTTAGAAATTGCGAGATATTGCTAAAAAGAGCATTATCAAAATTGAAAAAATTGCTACAGCATTTTCCGGTTACGATAATAGTTACAAACTTGATGATCAAAAAATTTTTACAAATTTTAGCTCCACAAATTTATTTCATCTTTTACAACCTGTTATATCAAAAGAACTTGCGGCTCATAAAAGTATCAAACTTATAGTCCAATATCATACGATTTTATCAAAGTTACATGCAGTTGAGGATGTACTTGATGTAATTTTTGAAACAAAAAGTTTTGACAGCGAAATTTCGGAACCATATCTAACAGCTAAATCAAGAAAAATATTAACTGGAACAAACATTCCCATGGTCGCCGATGAAATACATCAAGAAATAAACAAAAAATTAGAAGAATGTACTGCATCAGGATCGGGTTGGAAATCTGAAATGATAAAAGAAGTTTTATTTCACACAGCAAAATATAACGTGCTTCGCGGTAGTTTGTACGTCGATCTCCCTCAAAAAATTAAAAACAAAAAATGCTGTATAAATGTCAAAAACAATGATAACAAATGTTTTCAATGGTCTATTCTTTCTGCGATATTTCCAGAAGAAAAAAAAAATGCTGATCGCGTTAACAAGTATTTTCCGTACAAAGTCGAAATAAATTTTAATGGCATTGACTTTCCAGTAGAGGAAAATCATATACCAAAGTTTGAAAAATAAAACAGTATCTCAGTAAATGTTTTTCGGACTAGATGAGAAAGAAAATGTTTACCCGAGATATATCTCAGAAAATGCTACACAAGATACAATAAATTTATTATTTTATCAGGGACATTATTGTTGGATAAAAAACTTTAACGACCTAGTTGGCAGACAGTATAGTAAAAAAAAAAAATAAAAAATATTTCTGTTATAAATGTCTACAGGGTTTTTCTAGCGATGGAATATTACAAGATCATCTCAAATACTGTGTCAACGTTCAAGAAATAACTATGCCTAGCGAAAAAGAAAAAATATTAAAATTTAAAAATTATGATCATAAACTAAATATTCCTTTTTGTTATTTACGCTGATTTCGAGTGTTTACTCGTTCCTGTCGTTGGAGCAGAAAATAATCCAAATAAATAAAGTACTAGAAAAATACAACAACATATTCCTTGCGGAGTAGCTTATAAAGTAGTGTATTGCGCTAACGATAAATTTTCAACTCCGATAAAGTTATATAGAGGTAAAAATCCAGCTGTATGGTTATTAAAAAATTTAATAGACGAAGTTAATAAAATTTCTAACAGATTACTTAAAACAGCTCCGATGAAAATAACATCTAAACAACAACTCGATTTCGATGAAGCTGTTGATTGTCATATTTGTGAAAAGTTGCTGGTAGACTCCAATGGAGTTTGTGATAAGGTGCGAGATCATTGTCGTTTGACCGGCCAGTATCGTGGAGCAGCTCATAACAGTTGTAATTTAAAATTTCATGCTCCAGATTTTATTCCCGTAGTTTTACATAACTTTCGTGGCTATGACAGTCATATCATTGTAGAGGCATTTGGTGATAAAAATATTAAAGCTAAACTAAGATTAAATAATACAATAAAATGTATTCCAAATAATTTTGAAAAGTATATGTCAGTGACGCCCGGTAAATTACGTTTCCTTGATAGTCTGAAATTTATGGCAGCATCATTAGATGAGCTTGGAAAAGGTTGTAGTAGTTTCGCTAACCTAAAAAGTTGTTTTGGTGAAAACTATGTCGATCTGACAAAAAAGGTATCTTTCCGTATGAGTATCTCGACGACTGGAGCAGATTTGATGAAACTTCTCTTCCTGATAAAGATAAATTTTACTCGCAACTCGAAAATGAAAATATTACAGATGAAAGTACAAATATGCACAAGATGTTTGGAATAAATTTAGTTGTAAAACATCGTGATTTATATTTGAAAACAGATGTATTACTACTAGCAGATGTTTTCGAATGTTTTCATGAAGTTAGTCATAAAAATTATGGATTAGACCCCTGTTGGTATTATTCCGCTCCTGGACTGTCATGGGACGCTCTACTAAAAAGAAGTAAGATAGACTTGGATCTCTTGACAAGATGTTGATATGTTTAATTTTATTGAAAAAGGTATCAGAGGTGGAATTAACGTTATAACAAAAAAATATGCAGTAGCAAATAATAAATATCTGAAAAGTTATGATAAAAATCTCCCATCAAATTACATTATTTATCAAAATACTAATGATTTATATGGCTATGCGATGTTAGAGCCAATGCCGTGTAGTGGATTTTATTGGATAACTCCAGATCAATTTCTTAAAGAAACTGATAAAGATTTACCTAGAAAAATTAATAATGATTTTTCTGATATTTCATATTTTGTTGAAGTTGATCTAGATTATCCAAGTTCGTTACATGATCTACATAACGATTATCCGTTTTGTGCAGAGCCAATGATGATTAATTATAGTTTATTATGGCCAAAACAACGAGCAACAACAACATCAAAAAATTCGATTGTCAATAAGTTAGTTCCAAATTTGTTAAATAAAAGAAATTACGTTATGCGTTAGAAAAATTTTAAACAAGCAGTAGATGCTGAACTAATTCTGAGAAAAGTACATCGCGTGCTAAAGTTTAATCAGTCGAGGTGGATAGCAGATTACATTGACTTAAATACGAAACGTCGTGCTGTGGCTAAAACCGAATTTGAGAAAACCTTTTTCAAGTTAATGAATAACTCGGTGTTCGGTAAGACGATGGACAACATTCGAAAAAGAGTCTCGATAGAAATTGTTAATGACATAAATCGATGAAAAAAATTAGTTGATGATGATGGTGTTGTTAATATAAAAATATTTAATGAAAATCTTGTTGCAATACAACGACGAAAGACAAATTTAAAGTTAAATAAGCCGATTTATGTTGGTGCAGCTGTACTTGATATATCAAAGTGGCAGATGTACAAATTTCACTATAATTTTACAAAAAAGCAGTGGCCAGATTCGGAGTTGCTATTTACTGATACAGACTCGCTAGTTTATAATATAAATGTGAAAATGTCTATCAGGATATTTACGATAATAAAGATTTGTTCGATTTATCTGATTATCCAGAATGTAGTGGATTTCAAGATAATTGGAATAAGAAAATTATTGGAAAAATGAAAGATGAATTTATGTTTATGCAAGTTAGGGAATTTGTCGGACTAAAGAGTAAAATGTATGCTGTCATATTAGATGACAATAAACTTACAAAAATAAAGAAAGGTATTTCTCGAGGGTATGTGAAAAAGATGATGAATTTTGATGATTTTAAAGCAGCGCTAAACAATAGCGTCAGTTTTATCAAAACAAATGTTATCAGAACAAATCGTCACAAACTTGAAACGGATACGATCATAAAACGGGGACTAAGTAATTTTGATGATAAAAGGTATTGCAGGGACGGAATTAATATACTAGCACTTGGACATTATGCAAGTAATTTTGTCTAAACATCAGAAATAATGTTCGAAATTTTAACATTAGTCGATGGGGTTAATAGCAAAATCAAAAAGATAATGGTTAATAAAAAGCAATTATCATTTGAGTTTAACGATGAAATTTCAGGTATTTGTTTTAGTAAATTTGACAGAATCAAACTCTCCCTTATCAGTTCAGACGATAGCAAATATTTTAATTACCTCGAAAGTTTGCGAGACGAGCTTGCACTAAAATATGACAATTTTCATGATCCGATCAGCCAGCAACAATATACAAAATTAATATAGACATAGACCGGTCGAAGGTTTTTGTAAAAGGTAGTAAGTATCTTCTCAGTAAGATAGCAATGAAAGAACTATTTGAATGTCGTCGAAAAGTAACCGGTAAAAATAAATTTTATTTGTATAATCATGACAATACATTATACTTAATAGCGAGTGTTGATGTTCTAGTGATAGGCGATGAAATTCTTTAAAAAATTAGATATAACTGTCTTTCTTCCTTGTATTTTTGTTATGAGATAGGTTTCATCATTTTTTTATTCACGATAGAAGGCTTAAAGTGTTTGATCTATGGAAACAGATAAAAGTGTCTCAAAACCCCATTCATATACTACTTCCCATTCTGTGAAAATATATAGAAAAATGGTTTCAAAATCGTGTACGAGTAAATGATGAAATGCTTTGGTTTTCTATGATATAGGATGAAAAATAAATTGCAGTCTATTCGTTTGATATCCGATCATGTGAATAGTCTTTGATGAGCATAGATACTAAGAAAGCTTTGCCACTTGAATATTCCTTACATAACTAATATATTTGTCTCTTTGCCAGTGCAATAGTCTTGCTAGGTAGCTGTTAATAAAAATCAATACAGAGCGTTTTGTAAAGATAGTAATGCGTAATATATTGCTATATACAGATTTGGTTTCCCTGGAGATTAAATGCACAAAATGATTACAAAGGAATTCTGATGCCGTCATAGGCCTACACGGAATTTCCATAATAACTAGATCATGTAATCATTCTGAAACTTTGTAAGTTTAAAGATAAGGAATTTCCAATGAATTTTCCCAAAATAACGCCGAAATCAGGTTAAAGATAGGTAATTTTCAATGGATTTTCCTAAAATAACGCCTACTCGAGAATGTCATGGAATCAGGTTAAATATAGGTAATTTGCAATGGATTTTCCCAGGATAACGATATAAAAGGCAGTTAGAATTTTCTTCGTGACCATTTTCTGCTAGAGGATTTACACGTTAACAGGTAAGTGAAAATATTATTCTAACATATTTTTGACAAAATGTTAACATAGAAAGTTTTGGAGGGGTGGGGTGGGGTGTTTTGAGACAGCATCATCATATTCAAACTTGGAAGAGAGGGTGGTGGGTGTTTTGAGACAGCATCATCGTATATTCAAACTTTGGGGGAGGTGGGTGTTTTGAAACAGCATCCTCTTTGGATTTTAAAATTTCCTTATTTTCTGAGATAAATATTTGGAGAAGGGTAGTTTTTTGAGGGAGAGCGGGTCTCTGAGGTGATGAAAAAATGTCAGAATATATTTATTTTAGAGGGGGGTAAGGGTTTCTGACCTAAAACCCTCTCTGATTTTAAAACCTCAAATACCTATACTAATATTACAGCGACCGCTACGGTGGCTCAGTGGTCAAAACGTCCGCGTCTAATGCGGGAGACCTAGGGTTCGAACCCAGGCCGACTCATACCAAAGACTTATAAAAGAAATGGTACTAACAGTTCCCTCGCTAGGCGCTCAGAATTAAGAGGTTAGTGTTAGGACTGGTTGGCCTTGTATCAGGATAATTTGACTGGGTGGGACATGATGCTACATGTCCGCGGTATGATGCCCCAGTGCTAGACGTCATTATAAATTACCACACTGCAGACATCGTAGCAATATGACTGTTAAATTGTTAAAGCTACGTTAAAAATCCAAATCGCACACACACACATATTACAGCCTTTTGCAACATTTTATATCTTGATTTTATATCCAGAATTTTCAGATGAGTTGAAAAGATATTTTGAATGATATCAGCTTTTGAGAAAGAAAAATAGAGGTTATGTGCTGCCACGCTTGAAATAAATCTGCAACACAATTTTAATGCTGAATACGAATTTTTATGTATACAGAAATGCAGCTGTAATGGATATTTTTTTCTGAATTTCGCCATGATAATCTAAACATCACACTTTTTCTTTACAGTTTACAGTATGTTTAAAATGACTTGACGTGCTAAAATCATATTTAATATTGATAAGCATTAACTTTACTAATTCGATTCTGTACTTCTGTAAAACCCTTACAACAAAAAGTATTTCTGTCTAGTTTATTGATATCGTAAGATCTGCAATAAATCGCTGCCAAAGTTATGTACTTTCTACTTCGTGGAAACATAACACTTTAAACCTGAGCTATGTATTCAAGTCTAGAATATTTACAGTTTAAACCAATGATGCTGCCCAGAGCGAAGTTTGCAAAGTAAGCAGTTTGATTTATGAGAGAGAGAGAAACATAGAAATGATGATGATTATGTTGGTAATAATAATAATAATAATAATAACAATTGTTATTATTATTATTATTATTATTATTATTATTATTATTCCATACGTTTATGACGTGTTTCATTCCCTTATATTTTAGTTTTACGTATATAGGACTAACACGTCTCTTTCGTCGGAATCTATAAAATGAGTGTGGAATTAAAACTAAATACATCGACCAACATAGCAATACGTCAATGCTATTCATTTGTTTATGATTGTTGATGTAATTTAGGTATAAATCGATTGCTAATTTTGAAGGTTAAATTAAATATGTTGTTTGCATGCATTAATTTCGAAATTTCACACTCTATTTCTGGATTTCAAATTTAAAATGAATACTAGTTCCAGAGCGTTGTTCTTGCTTTGCTGTTATTTTTATTTAATTTGTTGTTTGATGCTGTCGCTGTCCCAAACATAAAATTTGTAACAGGTGTTATGATGTGAGACAGTAAAATTGTTGACTTAACAAAGGTAATGTCGTAAACCAGCTTGCGTAAAATACAACAGTTAAAGCATTCAATACAATGGGAAAAATATTAGAACATTCGAAGATTCTGAAAATCTCACAGCGACACTGATTTGTCTATCAAAAGGTAAAGAGAGAGAGAGAGAGAGAGAGAGAGAGAGAGAGAGAGAGAGAGAGAAACTGGAATTTGACAGTCTAATCCGTAAAGAATTTATTGTGTGAGAAGGATATGATGATGTTGAGGACGACAACGACAAAGGCGATGAAGATGAAATAAATTAATTGTTGTTATTGCCAATAAAAGTATGTTGAATATTAGGAGAGAAAACAATTTGTCTCAATGTTAAATGTTTTATCATTGTTTAATGCTAAACTGAGCAGACACTACACACAGAGTTCTGACACGAGAAATATTATGCAATAACATTCATAAAAATGTCGCATTTGTATGAACAACAAGTAGAGAGAAAACTCTCAGGCAAGGACGTTTACAAGAATATTCCTCTCTATATGAAATATGTATCTATTATTTTACGAAAGGGGAGGGATTCCTTCGTCTTAACCACGGGTTTAATAGTAGAAATATCGAAGTTTTCTCGTGCGAGTTTGGTACGATAACTCTTTTTGGGGGGCGATGGAAGGGATTTCATAATTGAGTGGTCGATCCAATGACGTCATACTGTGTTACCAAGGTTAAACAAACTCTAAAAAAGTACCTAGACTTACTTTTTAGAGACGATCATACTGTTGCAACAATGCTTACTTTAGTCATACAGCCTGAAGTTAATGATGTGTAACACCGACAGTGTTAATTTGTTTTGTGGGATTTAACGCCATTCTTCCGAACGTGACAGACTATATATGGCCACTATATTTTGTGGACGATGAACCCGGAACACCCGAAAAGGACCACCGACCCACGGGAAGCTAGTGACAAGCTTTCGTACATACATTTGTCGAGCCGAGACTGGATCTCACGAGGACTGAGATGAGATGTGAGAGTGATCTGTGAACACGAGCACAGAAGGTAAGTCGCCCACCCGTGGCCCAAACTGACAACGATGGGCTTTGAGCTCCCTGCGTTTAAGTTTCATTCTGTACCCTAAGCTGTTGTTACTTTTAGCCAGGATAGTGCTCTAGGCTCCCTTTAGCGTTGATTGACATTTTTGCATGTTTCATTGTTCTTGTCGTAAGACGATATAATTTGCTTATGCATATTATGTGCAAAGAAAGAGGCAAAATAACGGAGTGAATATACATTAGGCGACGCCTCCCCGTTGTATGCATATTATTCATATCCACTCCACCCCACCCCCTCCCTCCCTCTCTACATGCAATCTTCAAAACACCAGACTCATCACTGAAAATTAGTACCCCTAGTAAAGAACAAATCACTCTACTGAATTTGAGTTATTCATATTGGACATACCTCCTGAACGACAAAAACCTCGACCAGAGTACATGTAGCACATTTTCACTCTTTATTTTACTAACAGTATAGTTTTGTCTGTTATTTTTATTTTATATACCTTTAAATAAATTTTAGTATTTTGATGTTTTATTCTGTCTTGTATTACTATATGCTGATGTTTATATTAAAACGTTTATCTTCCAATATTTTTAAAAAAAATATGTTTTTCATTATATTGTGGAGCTTTAAAGTTTATCGGCAATATATAGCCATGGATGTGCTGACTTGCCGTTAATCCTTATACATCCATCCATCCATCCATCCATCCATCCATCCATACATACATACATACATACATACATGCATGCATGAAGGCAGGCAGGCAGGCAGGTAGGCATGCATATATACATACATACATACATACATACATGCATACGCACAGTCAATCCGTAAGGGAGATGCTTCTTAAAAATCGTCTAAGACCATGATCAAATTATCCCCATAGAGCAGACTTGCAATAGTTTCCTATGGACTGTTAAAGAAAGCGAGCGAACTTTAGGTAACACCATCATTTTAAGAATGAGTTGAATAAATCAATATGTTGTTTCTCGACTGTATCGTTTTTAGTCCTGTGACATTTAGTTGTTTGTTTAGTAGGTATCAATTGCAAATACATCGACGTAACATGGCGAATACATTCTTGTTTGCCAACCTTGACGAGTCAAAGATTAAATTACTACTCATTTCATACATTTTATTTGAAATGTACACTCAATGTAAGATTGTATTTAGCACAAGGTAAAACAGACTCATCTCATTTGACCACATTTTTATTATAGTTTCGTGAAATATCTTTTGAATCCATTTGAATGCCCGGTGGGTTGGCCTTTTGTGACGTGATGAAGTCATGATGTATTATTAGAATGCATTATTATATGCTCATGTTTGTCTCCGTTAACATTACATTTTCAGAATCGTGCAATATTTTTCTCTTTTGCACACCTTCATATTGCACTCACGTGCACGGCACGTGTGCCCAATTGTGTGTTAAGAAGTACTTTGTAAACAAATCATGTACTCTCATGTAGTAGACGCTTTAAGTTTTGGTTGATTAACTTTGTTTCCGAATGAACTAAAGCAAATGTTTTTTATACTGCCACATACCAGTTGCTTTGCAATATTCCGCGTTAACTTTCTTGATACAATGTTTCGGATTTAGGCTACCAATAGATGCCAGAGAGGTCATAAAATTGAGGGGTCCCTATAAATAACATGCAAGTGACAAAGCATAAACGTGTCTTCTTTAACCGGTAATAAGAATGGCAAAAAAATATACTTACAGTTTTAGATCCTGAATTTCCTCAAAATGTTGTTTCTCAGCTCTGCAAATCCGAATTACATGAGCCATGTCATAGATTCTAAAGCTTGATTACGCATTTCGAAATTGTATTGTAATTTCGACTACATTCTAAGCGCAATTACATCCTCATTACTGCACTCAAAATGAAATGAACATTATATTCCATAGCGTCTTTCTGATAATTATAATTGAAAGACTTCATATTTTTCCCACATTATGATTCAAAATATTCAATGACAGTACAGAAACACACTTGCAGATGTCAACACGCTGTTCCCTTGCTGCTGAAATCAGATGTACTTCATGTACAATTGGCCCAGATAAATCCAGTCCATAATCACAAAATTTAGTAGAATCGACAAAAAATACCAAAATCTATTTATTCCAGACCAAATGGAAAAGTTGTTGCAATGCGCATTCATTCACAATATGACTCTAAATTTCAATTTTAAGGAGACCAAAACGCCATTTTCTTTCGAAAGTGATATATAGCGCTCGACTAAGTTCAAATTTATCTGCTCGGAGTTATGTGCGCATTAACAATGTTGTTGTTGTGTACTGATGAATCTGCGCTTGTGTATTTAGTTTGGAATACGGCATAAATTCAGTTATTTTGCGTCCGGTAGTTTATTTTGTTTATATAATTAAGTCTTAGGTAGAATAAGAAAATGAACACATAATAAAAAGGTTACTGCATTTGTATGTGAAAATATGAACTCTTTTTGTCGGATGGTTATACTGCACGACCTTGGGAGTGCAGTGTATCCATCCGAAAAACACGTTCAGATTTTCACATGCAAATGCAGTAATCTATAATTATTATGCCCGTTGCAGACAATACATTTTTTACTTGGGTATATTAACATAAAAACAAAATATAATGTGATCAAAGAAAATATGATATAATCTTCTATATAATTTATCATTCTATACGGTCAAAGAAATTTGAAAGTCAGATACTATCAAACACAATGAAATCAAATATGTAACCTTCATAAACATAAATACGCTGCGGTTTTAATCATAAAGTTCAAGTTTTTTATTGATGAAATATCACAGTTCTTATCATTGCTATGAAAACTAAGCAGGCACTCGTTGCATTAAAATATTTTTCAAACTGAGATACTTTTTCATTAATTTGCATATGACACATCAATCATTTTCAATAAATGTGTCAGGCAAAGAGATACGTGAAGTCATGAAAATCATTGTTTCGTTTTAAAATGTAACACGTGAAGCCCTTGTATTCTTGAAAAGAGAGCTGACGACTCCTAAACACGTCCTCAAAAATAAGGTGAGCCTGCTGATAGAAATAAAAGTAGATTTTATAACTGTATTTTAATCCCTGATGCTTGTTGTTATAGCTGCTAAAATTCATTCTTACTGCAAAGCATACTTAAAGTATTCTAAAATTCCATGTGAGAAAGACATTGAGCGATATTTCATTAAACTGGGTCATGTGGATAACCCAAGTACATAGTACACACTATGATACCTAAGCAGCATAACAATGAACATAATATCGCTGGTCACCTATATGTTATTTCCCATAGTTTGGAAATCATTATGCAAAATATCCAATGATTATTTCATAACGCTTATCTTTCCTTTCGCCACAGTTTTAATCTCACTTTCTTTAGCTAATGTTCAGCGGATGAAATTGTGAATGAAAATACCAGATAATTTACAAAGAAGAACAACACGTTCCCTTGGTCACATTCCACAAGGGAGAGTTGCTTCAAAACAATAATTAAAATGTTGAACAGCAACTCACATCGTTGAAATGATAAACATATCTTCCTATGTCCGATCTATGTTGTCCGTAACTTTCATTGAAATGCTCAATTACTCACTTATCAATCATGTAAAAAATTACATAAATAAAGAACCGAACATTAGTTCTTCACTATTCTTTCTGTTTCGATCTTCATGCAATTTATTGAAAAACCAGATCCAGTTTCAGGATAGCATCGTGTGAACAAACTGATCGAATTTAAAACGTACTTCATTTACAAAATAGGCCATCATACAAGATTATCTGCTTCTAAATTTATGCATAGCGCTAACCATCACGAATTCTGATAAGATTTCTAGATATCTATAGGTCAATACTGTTGACCCATTTGTCAAAACTTATGCAAGGAATGACCAAAGGAACGAGAAATGGACTTCATCAACTTAGTTTGTGTAGTTTGTAAGTATGCTTTTTAAATTTTAAATTATATCAATTACTATGCACATTTTCAACAATTCTATCAGTTTTACAAAGTTCTGGAAATTATTTACTTCTTAAGTACAACACCAAACTCTTGTCAATACAATTGTTATCAAAGTTGCCACATTCTCTTCTTAATTATTATTTCATTGAATTTCATTTTGGATGTATTGTTATCATGCCATGACGTCATGTTGTAGCAACGCCATTATACTGACATCATGGTGATACGTAATTGTAGTCTAATTAGCGAGTTTTATACATGTACATTGTACTAATTCCATCTGGATTCATTGTGTTCAATACATATATCTATTGCTGTTATTTGAGCTGTCTATATTCCTTTATCCAATATTTTATCTACTATGAACAATCTTCTACTACATTCACTGATTATTTTTTTCCTATATAATGTATTATTGATTTGTGCCAATATGTTCTTTCACCTTGCATATGTTCTTTCATTCTTTATCTTATTTCTCTCGTTTTGTGTCTCAACATACGATACTTTCTCCCATATTTGTTATGATGTTGCGTACACCACATTTCTAATTTTATAACTGAATTCTTTCATGATATTGTAAGATGTTTCAACTTCCGCATCATATGCGACATATAATTAAAGCTTGTGGCTGATACCAAAGATGATATTATATCAGACTACTTACATATAGCTGGCCCTTTGAGTTTGGTGTGCATGAAGGGGAGATAAATCAAGGTTGCAATAAGATATAAGTATCAGATAAAAAATATATAAGATAATTCGCTATTAAAGCATCCGATAAGTCCTTTTATCAAAATTACACTCATGCACCCCAAAGACTATTTGTCTTATGTTCACCAGAAGTTTGGTTTAAAGTGCCAAAGAATACATGAACGAGGACTGTTATTTGACTATTTCATTCTGTTAGATTTAATCTGAGTTTTATTGATGACAAATACAACTATTTTCACCGATATTTTGCATACAAGGTGAATTACCTGATAAAAATCTTTCAATTTTGAGTTTAATAATATACATATTTAGAATATATATTTAAAATATTGTAACCACTATACTGCTGATCACAATAATAACCACTTAATAATTCATTTTAGAACAGCATATGTACTATAAATATATACATTCCAGTGAGATAACCAAGTTTTGAAGTAGCATATTATGAAAAAAAGTCGTTGTTGCTTTGTGTAGGGTATTTTGTTCAACTTTTAGTAAGAAATAAACTTTAACTTTAATTAAACTATGTTTATAAATGGCATTCTAGCATCGTTCGTAATAAATATATTTCTATTCGTTTGACTTATAAGCCACGTGCTCCCTAGCAATCATCCGTAGCTCCTGATACTGATTGCGGAAGAAAAGTCACATTCTATGGCTTGACTAAATATGATTAATAAATTTTTTTTCAGCTGCCACTCTTTTTCCTTTGTGCGTAAATCTCACGGTAGGATATAACTATGAAGATCTTAGTGAGTACCTTCATAAATTAATGATACCAATCACAGTTAGGCAGACAGTTAATTTAAGGTCAGCAATGTTAGAAACACCTGTTTTATAACATGTTGCTTTCAGTGTTATTTGCTAGCTCAAATGTTTTTTCAAAGAACGTAAATCTTGGGCTTAGACATTTCCTGTATTGTGGTGGACGTTTTCACGTAAGAAAATGTGTATTATCTTTGTATCGTTTCTTATTTTCTCTATAAAGCAAGATCAATTGATACATTAATCATGTCTGCTGGATTCGTGGCTATGTGCTTTATATAAAATATTGGCATATAACTGCAGAACACATCGGTTTCAAAATGGTCTGCATTGCTTTCTTCAATTGGTTTTGTTTGCGTTTAGTGAACCAGATCAAATCGAACTTAAAGAAATTGGAAATCAGGTTTTTTAAATTTCGTGACGATCATTTAAAGTAACAAAGTGAAAAATGTATTAACTGATATTGCATTTCTTTGGCTCCAAGAGGGAGAACTTGTGCCCTCCAAAATGCTTTTAAACATCAACATCCCTTATGGAACTAGCGTCCTGTCCGTTTATAGCATGCGCTCATTCAATGCGCATGGCATAGGATCTAGTTTGATAGTTATGTGCCGATAAAAGTTTATAAAAATTATGTATTAAACGCTGACTAAATCACTAAAATTGCACGCGAGAATATTGACCATGCAAAAAGTACTCGTGTCGGGACGTTACATACTTGAATATTCCGTGATGTGTTCCATTCTGATTTCTAAAGATTAAATCATGTATATGTGAAATATTAGAGATTTTACAAAGCTGTTTAAACGTGAATAATACTTATTCTGAAAATAATTATAGGTTTGCTTTTTTAAATGTCATTCATTTTTGCATCTTGTAATAGAGATATAAGTACCAATGCAAAATAGACACTCATTTTCAATTAGTATAATGGCTATATCATTACTATTGCAAATGGAGACTCATTTTCAGTTAATGTAAAGGCATTATCATTACTATTGCAAATGGAGACTCGTTTTCAATTAGTGTAGTGTATATTTCAGTATTATTGCAAATGGAGACTCGTTTTCGCTGTGTGTAATGTCTATGTCATTACTATTGCAAAATTCAGATTTGTTTCGCAGGTCAAAACGGATTTCTCTCCTGAAAACAAAGGTAGTAAACTTGAAAGCATATCCATGTGTGATCCAGAATATATAAACCACACTGTCGGATCAACATGCCGGAATGTGTGAAAGTGAGATCTGTTCAAATTGGATACATTTTATTAAAAAGACTGTAAACGTATTGGTCATGGTTTATCAACTTGGTTTCTAAATTAGCTGTAGTAAATACAGTTATATTAATATAACCCATCACAAGAGGTAAGCGGTAGTTATCATGAAGAATCTTTATCATTAATAGTTGTTGTGCTTTTGTTGTTGATGTCGCTGTAGTTGTTGTATTAGTTGTCAATTTGCAAATAAGAAAACTGGCGTTGAAATGTTGTTGGAGAGGTCTTAGCTTTGTAATTAACATCGATCCAACACAAGTTCTACATGAGGACAAAATACTTAGATATTCTTTCGAGATTGATGTCTGTATGATGACACCTGCCGGATAATAATCATTAGGAAATTTGTATGTCTTACATGCTTTGATCCCATAAAGAACTATGCTTAGCATTACAAACTGAAGGATTTGCAACTACAAATTGTATATTTTGAATAAAACCCTGATAAACAAACCCAGTTTAGGATAATAAAACAGTCTATCCAATAAAAATGAAGCCTTTCGAGATTATGAACCACTGCTTTCTTGCAGAATAGAATGCACACTAAGCTTAGTGCTTCTTTGAGGGATATTGTTTCGCCATGTATGTTTTGATTGCCATCGTTTACAATAATGTTTTGATCAATTTCTCAAAATATCGAGGAATCAAAATATAATAGTGATCCAGTTAAATTTCTATCCCGAAATATTGATGACCAGATAAGGCTATAATTGCCAGTTTACATTTCTTATCCATTTTTGATTTAATGCTTATTTCAGGAAGCTATGGGATTCTGCAGGAGCAAGAAGAAATTGAAAAGAAAAGATTTTTGGTAACAAACACAATCGCTGGTACGTCACTAATTCATTTCCTTACATGTAGAAAACATTATTCATCCGCCCCAAGCTTTATGATTTTTATCCTGAGCTCGATGCACCTTTAAATACGAAAGGATGTTGTCATTTAGTGAACTATAAAGGAGTTTACTCAAGAGTAGAAACAACTGTTTCTTAGGCTGACGTAATAAGGAATATGTCAGGTAAGAATGCTACAATAAACAAAGTCACCGTTGAAAATAAATGCTTAAATTATAGCAATGTCTAAAGTAAAGTCGTCTAAATTTCCAAGGATAACTATTCGTAAGCACATTGCACGTAGTAAGCGGGGTTTGATATTTGTCCTTAAGGTACTCAAAAATATACTTGAGGTATTTAGAGAGAACAATTGTTGCTAAATTAAAAATGATTTCGCGAGTCAAATTAAAACAGTACTTTTTGAATTGACATTTTATACAAATTGATACTAGATACACACTTGGTAAATGTTACAATTCTCATCGATGAATTATTCTGACTTTTATTTTCTAGGTTGGATTCCTTGGTCTCCATGGTCTGTATGCTCTAGCAGTTGTCGAGAAGGAGTCCAAGCAAGAGGACGAGCTTGTAATACTGGAGTGACCTCTGATTGTGCTGGGCAAAATTATGATGTAACGGTGTGCAATTTGGGGCCTTGTTCTGGTACATGAAATAAGTGTTATTTTATGCATATGCCTCAACTCCGATTCACATTAATAGTGCTCCTATCGATGTTATTAGCGAATGGCCCATGTCCTCTAGGGTTTGCGTCCTCCCGCTTAACTAGATCTCCACCTGTGCATATCCAGTATTTGCAGAAGACAACGGCTTAGTACAATCAGCTTGAAAAGAAAATCCTGTTACGCAGATAATTTAAGAAATCAATAATATTCTAGAGTCGTATACATTATCTTATTCCTGTATTTTATATCTTCTGTCAACGTAACATATTTTACATTTCCTTGACTTAATTCTACACATGTCTCCCTTTATTAATTAGTTGTAACATATAATCTTATATAACATATTGCTAAATATTCGAACAAGGTATGTGGGATCTTGCCGTTCACAGAAAGCACACACAAGATCTATTTCTTCAATATCTAGTTATAATTTGTTCCATTCACATGTTTTTACTTTTCCGAGTGATTCGATAGAATTTTCTGTAATTATCAATTTTATATCATCTTTTATGTACGTAGATAAAAATGTTGAATTGCTTATGGAGAAATAAAGTAATGATTGTGTCTGAAATTGTACCTGTCCGGTATCTTTACTTTTTCTTCTTTCATACGCTTGTTTGAACTATAATCTCAGACTGAGGAAATAGAGACTGATGATGAGGAGGAAAAGGATGATCATTACGATGATGATGATTTATTAAAGGCGATGATTCAGATCTGATGGGCATGTATAAGGTCTAGAATGAAGAATTGATAGATATAAATACGTTATCTATTTGAAGGCTTATTTTATTTTTTAAACTGCTAAAATAGGTTTGTTTTGCCTTAATTGTATTTGTCTCTGCTATTTACCAGTGTGGAATCCTTGGTCACCATGGTCCGTCTGTTCGCGCACATGCGGTGACGGACTGAGAGCACGAGGAAGGTCATGCGAATCAGGAGTGTTATCAGACTGTGAGGGTCCAAACTACGAGAAGGATAATTGTACTCTGAAATCCTGCTCAGGTAGGTCTTCTTTAGATGTTTCTTTATTCAGCATAAAGAAATTATGTATAGATTTCAAAGGCAGATATTTAAAAGAAATTGTACCAGACGTTGATTTTGAGACGTAACAAGTTTGGAAAACTATTGAGGACAAATTGCACATTCTTCCACAGACCATCTTTTGTCAATAGAAAGTAATCTTTATATTAGTATCTCCCAATAACAAAATAATTCCGGGTCAAACTGGAAAAGCAAATTTTGGCACTAATGTGCTAACGTTTGGTTGATAAAATTTTCTTTATGTGATCGTGCCCATTTGATCCCTCTGATGAATACATATGGCATAACCTAAAACAGGTATATTCTGAGTACGTTTAAGAAATAGGCCACGTCCTAGCGTTGAATATGCCCAGCTAGTGAACAATACAATCACAGTCCATAAGCTCTCTTGCTATGTTGCAGTCATTTGTCTTCCAGATATTATACTTATGTTGCCAAAATGTGTTATATATGAACAACGCTTTGAGTGTACATTTGAAGAACTTATTATGCAACCTGTCTACAACATATCATAGATCTTGCCCATATTATGTATGTGATATCAAACAATTGTTAGCCATTAAACATTAAATACCAATGTTGGTTTCACAAAGAATGTCGACAGATTTTTTCTTTTGAAAGCTGGTCCTTGTGGACAAAACTGAAACCCTATAATGATTGTCAGGTCACATTGTATTCATGTTAGAGATAAATCAGGCAGATACATGGTAGAATATTTGCCTTAGGCAGACGGTGCGATTTTCATTTTATGACCGAGTTTCAATAAAGTATATCATTTTCTCAGCGGTGTACAATTTTGGATAAGATTATGACGTTGGTACATATACAAAATTATGAAATAATACAGAAGTTGTAAACATGACTGATTTTCTTTCATGCAGCTAGTCAGAACAGCAAGTATAGAATTTGTTCTACGAAAAGAGGAAAATAAATTATTAACATGCATGAAAAATTAGAATCCATCACGCCTTTAGTTGGGATTATATGCAATGTGTATCAATTGTCGGATTCTTTAAGTGGATACTAATGTACATGGATTAGTTGTATCTGTCCTTTTGTGTGGAATGGCTGCAAAAGAATAATTATGAATCCGTCGATGATTTTAGTTTAAAATTTGTATTGGAAAGAACTGTCCGATTAGTCAGTCTATTTACTGATAGGCTGTTAGATGCAAGGATGGTGAGAAAAGATATTATTATTATATGGTCATTTTTTTTCTCCGTTAACGTGACATTGTCAGAATCGTGGGAAATTATAATATAGATTATATTCCGAGATTATTTTTAAGCATGGATTCCTTGGTCGTCGTGGTCGGTTTGCTCACGCAGTTGCGGTGGCGGTTTCCAGACCAGAGATAGAACGTGTAACACTGGCGTTAATTCAGATTGCGAGGGTCATAGTTACGACATACAGGAATGTAACGCGGTACCCTGTGATGGTAGGTTTAATTGGTCACTCTTGTTGAGTATGTATGTATGTATGTATGTATGTATGTATGTATGTATGTATGTATGTTAGGGAAAGACCGAGGACAACTTGCATGAATTATGGCTGCGTAGATAGTTTTTATTGTGTTATATATATATATATATATATATATATATATATATATATATATATATATATATATATATACAGTATATATATATATATATATATATATATATATATATATAGATAGATAGATAGATAGATAGATAGATAGATAGATAAATGTACTAATTGCATTTTCATGCACAGTCCTTCGATATGCTGGCATCACGACACTAATGGACAACGGATCTGTGTATGAATTCTGTTTGCGTGATCTAAATTTTTATTTTAGATATAGATTCTATTTGATTCCCAGGCCCTAAACGTATTTACACAATGTGCATTAAATTGGTTCCTTATCCTGAATTTCACAAGAGTTACATTATATAACATTTAAGTTTCAATCAAGCAGAGCAAAACACATTTCTTTACGACAAGCTTATATGAAATGCCAACAAACATTTTCTTGTCATTTAAACTTAAATGATTAAGTAAAGAAATTCCAAACATTAACGACAGAAATATATGATACATATGCACTCTAGAATTGACCACAGAATGAAAATATTTCATCGTGCTAGAAAATTTAAAGTATTTTGAACTTAGAGGGTACTCAGACAGCCTGGGAAGATACACTCTGCCATAACGCACAATTCTGTCGGTTTGTCTTTTCTCAATGCTTAAGAAAGACTTGTAGTAAATAAAATATTTTAAATGCAAAATTCTTTGAATTTATGTTTTACTTACAGATGTAATTCATAAATAAATTGACAAAGCTCCAGTGGATCAGATTAATTGTGATTCTTTTGGCTAAGAAAGTGAATTTTACATTTATTTTCTTAAATTGAAAACAAATGTAATTGTAAACTGTGATTCAAAATTGAAGAGCAACTGACAAGGTAAGGAATTTATGCCAACAACAGACAAACTCTTCCTCTATTGTGGAGTCTTTTCATTCAAAATGTTGAGCGATTTTAGATGTGTTATGTTCACTGCGTTTAAGGAATATTAAACGCTACACTGTGTTAATATTCTATACATTGATTACATGTCCTATGTATATACGTATGTTCTTATATAATTCCTTCACGTAACAAGAAAGAGCAGGCAAGAAGATAATGATATAAAAACTATTGTGTGGATCAAATCCGTTCTCCAACAATTTAATAGCATACGATAAATACTCAGACCTCTAGTCACCTTCACACTTCTTTTATTAATACTTAATTTATGTTTTCATTCTTGTAAATGTCTCATTAAATTGTCTCAGTTAATTGCCAAAGAAATCAATTATATGACTTCCGTTAACTTAAATTATTTTCATTTCAGTGTTAAATTATAGCATAGTTAATGAGTTTTAAATCTGTGGCAGTATACGAGGCATCATATATTGACACTATAGCTTAAAGGATTTTTTTAAAGTTGATGTTTTTGTTATGTTTTTTTTTATTTTGATCTTTATCTTACATGGAAAAAAAATGAAGTATTGATAAATAAATCCTTAAGTACTTCAAATCATACCTTACTGGATTCGTACTTATCTAAACAGTTACGAAATGAGTTTATGAGAGTATTTCTTTGATAAATAGTGTCTGAGCATTAGGTGTATCATAGGATTCTAATAAAGTGTCAGTCATTGTTCCATGAAGTCATGTTATATTAAGAGAAACTATCCAAAACCATAACGATAATAGAAATTTTACAAAATAATTGCTCAGTACATGAAACAAAGATCAAGCTTATAATGTTATTTTGTATGCAAGTAGAAACGTGGGCATAGCTCTATTTTTTCCAATCTATTTAGTTCATAGAGTGTAAAAGTATTAATAATATCGGAATGCATTGAGCAAAGTCTATCGGATTTCCCAGCCTTATGTTGATCGCTGTATATTTAATATGTTTCAAAGTTTCTCGAAGGGGAGAAGATCGTATTAACGCATCTAAATATTTTACAGGAATTTCGTCGACACCAAACCCAGCATCGCCAAGCGGACATATAAGAGGTAAGTAACCAAGACCCTCTAAAGCTTGCAGATCGTGAACCCTGATGTATAACGTTCCGTATGTAAAATGTAATTGCTGACCACACATGTATGCCCCCCCCCCAACCCCCTCAAAAGAATATAATTCTACTGGTACTCCTGAATGCATGGCAGTGCCTATACCAATTTCATAAAATGCATCCCCCCAAATATATGGCTTGATATCAATCTAACCAATTTACAAGGACCTCAAAACAGCTGTCGTTGTCAACGGAAGGGTTCTTAAATTTCCAAAAGCTACAGTAATATATCTGTAGTCACCTATTGACCATACCTTACGAAACTTATAGTTCACACTTGCATGGCTTTTCTTGTTTCACATTTGTATGAGTCAGTATTAAGCCTTTCAAAGCTAAACATTAGTACTTCGCGCGATGCAAATACAAAACACAAACCAAACAAAGAATTATTCATATCATCAAATTTACCAAAGAGGTATTCTTATAAATATAGAAAGAATTCCAAAGGCAGAGAAGTTAGTGAGTTTCCATTTTGCGAAATGAATCTATGCTGTCATAATAATTCGTGAATACTGTACATTATGAAATCTACTCTTCCAAACAGCAACTCACCATAATCAACAAATAAGCACTAAAATCTAACAAAGCCATAAACGGAGACGTAAATACAAATAGCACCCCACCCCCTCCAATGAGCATGAAACAACCAAAATGTATTTCGAGGCAGTTTCCTTTACAGTCAGATGGTTGAAATTGTGCGCATGAAACGCTTAAATTGCAGGAGATTCTGGTAATTTTTCCTGCCGAAAATCTCACCATGGGTACATTCAAGGATTGTATGTATTTTCTACACATATTTGATCGTTATTTTATCCCTTTGTCGAATGTTTGATGATCGTCATAAGCAAGACATGACATGAATACACATTTTTCAGATACTCATAATGTAATCACATTAAAAACGTTTAATTCCTCAGAGGTCAAATGTGAAGAAAGTCTCCATACTCTAAATTGTTCAGATTTCTTTCGTACATCAATATGCGTAATCTAAAATCCGTTGTTCCGGTAAAGTTTATGCCAATCAAATTCCCGAATGTTAGCGTTAAAAATAATTAGAGTTGGTTTGTCCGAAATTACTCAGAATATCCTTAGCCTTTCCTGTATAGTAACAATGGCTATTATGTGCATCATATTTTCACAAGATGTGATAAAAAAGAAAAAAAAAATCTTGTTGTGTTCCTTTTTCTTTTATTTGTAATGAACAATGATGTTTGAAATAAGAGTTCGACCATTTAATGTGTCAAAATGGAATTCTGGAAATTATTATGAGCAACTTATCGACTAGTGCTTACTGCTTAGTTTTTTGTTTGTTTGTTTGTGTGTGTGTGTGTGTGTGTGTTTGTATGTGTGTGTGTGTGTGTGTGTGTGTTTGTGTATGTATGTTTATGCGATTTTTAAGGTAGTGTTAAAAAGTTTAGTCACATCACTGCGATGTCTTGCACTGGGGCATCATGCCACAGACATGCAGCATCATGTCCCACCGAGTCACATTATCCTGGCACGAGGCGGACCATTCCTAATAGTAACCTCAGAAAGCTGAATCCCAAGCGAGGCAGCCGCTGTTTCCATTTTTATAAGCCTTTCATATGACTAGGCCGGGGTTCGAACATCTGACGCGAACTCTGACATTCGATGTTGAGTGGTTTCATTAATAAATTTGCCCAATGCATCCTTAATTGTTCCTGTTGATGGAATTGTAATTGGTTTTGGTTTAACCACTTTTGGTGATGCTCGGGTGCCTAATCGTTGCAGTCGATCTCATATCCACGGAACCGCATGCAATCCCAGCCTTCTTAAAAGGTCCCCAGCAACATTGTTAATGCAATAAACGACTTCCATTGCAACTTGTTTAGCAATTGGTGCAGCGCTTGAAGACAACTCCGCAAGCACCTCTAGTGCGCACATGAATAATGCAAGAAGAACATCATTGAGGCCAAATGTCGCATAAATGGGTTTTCTCGCGTAAGCAACACGCATGGTTCTTACACTTCCACGTACATCATATTAAATATCAGGTCCATCTCTAATGTTGTAACGTTAATATTACACTTGGAAGATCTGCAACGTGCCCTTCTTTATCCAGAAGGGTTAAACGAATGTGTGTGCGTGTGTGTGTGACTTGGATTTTTATTGAAGCTTTAACGGTTTTTCGTTCATATCGCTACGATGTCTGCAGTGTGGCAGTTTACAGGCATATCTAGCACTGGGGCATCATGCCACAGACATGTACCATCACGTCCCATCCAGTCACATAATCCAAACACTAGACCGACCTTTCCTAAGACTAATCTCTTAATGCTGAGCGCCTAGCGAGGCAACTGCTAGTGCCATTTTTATAGTCTTTGGTATGACTCGGCCGGAGTTCGAATCCGCAACCTCCTGCATCCGAGACGGACGCTTTAACCACTATCGAATATGTGTCAGCCGATTACTATAACATGGCATATATACAGGTGCCACAGAAGTAAATGATATTAAAACACCAGGTTCAACTGATTGTGAAAACCCCAACAGTACATAACCCGGAACAGTCGCACTTGAGGAAATTCCTCTTTGAGCATGGACACTGATGGCGTCGCGGTTTAAATTGATCTGCGCAATTGAGGTGATCCTCTCAGTGTCAGGCGCAATGCGATATCACATCCATAAAAATAGTTTATCAACTGAAATGTCGTCAGGCCAACATAAAAACGATCTTATTCGACGACCGTTTAATAGCAATCGCATTCGTCTGAGATTGTATTGCGATGACAGAACTGAGTTTTGTCTCATTCGAGCTCACCTATAGAAAGTTTAGAGTCTTTGCCGGTTATTAATGTGATTACGCGTCGAATTCCTTCATTGATCGATTCAATGTTGTACGCGCCCGAGGGAAGCTCAATATTATTCCTGGTCACACCAGTGTATGCTGAAAATGCAAATGAGTTATTGCGTCAAAACTACCAAACGATTGTGATCAGATATTAGGCCGACTGCAATAAACTTTCAGCGGCCCTAACGCAATGTCAAGTGTGACTGAATCCAAAGCGGTAACGGGTGTGGAAATAAAAGCACATTAAAGTCTGGTTTTGTTGAAGAGATTGTGATCGACGTAACACTCTGGGTAGCATTAACAGCATCCTGTTGCATCGCAGCATAGATTTCGCGCAAAACACCAAGTATTTTCACACGAGCGAAACACATGGGATTTTTCAAATTAACCTTACTAACTTGTTTTAATTAAAGTATTGAACTGGTGTTGTCATCTATGACTTGTATTAAGGTGGCAGGTTGACGTTTGTCTATTTTAATATATTCGTCAAGTGTACTGATTTCTTCTGTGATGCCAGTAAACACCGTTGGTAAAAATGCCAAACTCGTTGCAGTATCTCCTATGCTTTTTCTTGATATCCTTGATGCGTTTAGCTATCTTAAGAAATAGTTTCCGCTTCGTCTTATGTTGCAGATAGTGCTGCCACCTCTTCCAATGTTTTAATATCTCCGGCACTCTCGGCAATTTTGTTGGTTTAATCAACGATGCAAATGTTTGTTCAAAGCCCGCCGTTAGGACGTCTCTGGCAGTTTGTTTTGACTGTACATATCTTTAACAATTTTGCAGTCTTCTATAACATTACGAAATAATTCTTGGTCTTCACCAGCTCTTTACGGCGTCGCTTAACATACTCTTTCATCACATCACTGGCGGACATTTTCATGTGAATGCTATGAATGTTAAATTGTTTGTTTGGACACGCTCGTATCCCGCATGATATTCACCCCCGTCCCCGGAATTGGACATTCCGGTGAAATCAATGGTGCGTAAACTATGCGGATTCTAAGTGATCCGGGCAAACATGTCATAAAATTTATTCCAGGAATAGTGTGCGGCACAGCAATTCCAATTAATATTTGTAAGACCACGTGCGTCAATGCCACGAAATATCATTAAAGTGTTACAGTTGTTACATATCAAATAGATCACGTTGATGTTTCGTGTCGATATATATATATATATATATATATATATATATATATATATATATATATATATATATATACATATATATATATATATATATATATATATATATATATATATATATATAGTTACGTGTCTAGGATCGCACAAAAGTAACAAGAAAAGAGTGAGGAAAACTATCTTTGTAAAATTTAAGAAATAATTTATTTCCCAAGACAAAACAAGGTGAAAATGAGAGAAATGACTTACGGTTTATGAATCAAATCTAAAAATTAATCCAAGGATTAAAAAGTATAAGTCCCACCAATGAAAAGTCCTAAATGAATCAAAGTTCGAATCCCGATGAAATTCCAAGGTGGAAGGCGATGACGTCATCGATGGTCTGCATTGTCCTGATGTGTCAACAGTTCTTTGTTGAATCACAAAAAATATACTATTGCAGTTTATAATTTTCTGAATAAATTTCGATAAATGAATTGTCCAAGAAATCTGATGAGCCCTAGTATTTTCCAAGGTAAATAAATTACTAATTCCAAAAAATAGAGAAATTCAACTCAAACTGGTCACAACAAAACACCTTTGAGCTTCAGAGGTTTAAAGCACAACTGGCAAATCACTATGATAACATGAGTTATAAGCCTATCTAAAACGCAAAACAGATTCCCGGATGAAGGTCAAACTTTCATCCCACCGTGAAAACGAAAAATTTGTAACAATAAACAAATGTTATTTGTCACGTACTCCAGGTATGGCCTTGATTCCACTAAATGAATCTTACTCTTAGAATGAATAAAAGAAAGTTGCTTACGCCGAACTCTATCTGATTTGTGAATCAAGGTCAGCAATTAGCTACAATGTTTCAACTACTGGTTGTTTATCAGGTCAAACAGAACTGAATTGAATTTCAAAAGAAAAATCAAACGCAAATGAAATAAAATAAAAAATTAAAACTAACAAATAATTAAATTATATATATATATATATATATATATATATATATATATATATATATATATAGCATATATATATATATATATATACTCTATATATATAATCCCCCATAAAAGAAAAAGAAAGATCTATATATTAAAGCTTTCATTTTACCATTGATTAATTATATGAGGAAAAAATAGATACGAGACACTCTTATGAATTATACAAACCTGTACATGAAATAATATTTCTTTGCACGGGAAAGTGCATCTGCTATTAAATTGTCTTTTCCCTTGATGTGTCTGATGTCAATATTATATTCCTGTAACAACAAACGCCACCTTAATAATCTCTGATTTTTGTTTTTCATCCTGTCGATAAAAGTAAGGGGGCTGTGATCACTAAACACAACAATCGGAGAAGGAGCTGAACTAAGGTAAACTTCAAAATGTTGTAATGCCAATATCAAATCCAAACATTCCTTCTCGATTGTTGAATAATTTCTTTGGTGCTTATTTAATTTCTTAGAAAAATAGCACATTGGGTGATCGGCACCATTTATATCTTCTTGGATCAATACTGCTTCAACCCTAACTTCACTTGCATCAACTGAGAGTTTAAATGACTGACTGAAATTTGGAGCTATAAGAACTTGTGCACTGTTAAGTATGGCCTTTAACTTATCAAAAGCCTCCTGACATTTTTCAGTCCAAAGAAACTTGTTTTTCTTGCTCAATAAATTTGTCAGGGGTTCAGTAATTATGGAAAATTGGAGGAAACTTTCCGATAGTATTCAGCCATACCTAAAAATCGCATCAGTTGCTTTTTACTGACAGGCAAAGGGAATTCAGAGATAGCCTTGACCATAGCATCTATAGGTTTAAAATGTCCATGTCCCACAATATGTCCTAGAAAAGTTACAAAAGCACTGTAAAACTAACTTTTGAATAAATTGATTGTCAAACTTGCATCAGTGAGTCTGTCAAAGAATGTCCAAATTGTTGCTAAATGTTCTTTCTAGGTGTCGTTGTAGATGATGACATCATCGATGTAAGCATCACAATTATCTAGACCAGAGGTAATCATATTCATCACGCGTTGAAAGGTACTTGGCAAACCCTTCATCCCAAACGGCATCATTTTATATTGATAAATTCCATCTGGAGTCACGAATGCCGAAATTTCCTTTGCCATTTCCGTTAGTGGAATTTGCCAAAATCCTTTCAGAAGGTCAAATTTGGTGATATACTTGGCATTTTCAATTTTATCAATGCAGTCATCGATTCTTGCTAATGGAAATGAATCTGTCTGAGTCACACCGTTCACCGTCCTATAATCAGTGCACATACGGAATGTCTTATCTGTTTCGGAACAAGTATACATGGTGAACTCCAATCTCTTTTACTGGGCTCTATGAAATCATCCAATAAATATTGAATTTCTTTTATCAAGTATTCCTGTTTGAGAGGGTTCATCCTGTAATGGTTGTTGTTCCACATGTTTGGACTTCACAATTTCAACGCCATTAAAAATTTTGTTTGTTCTCGTAGGAACATCTGCAAATAGGTGCTCATATTGAAATAATAACTGTTTAAGTTCATTCCATATCTTGTTGTTGAAAATGCAAAAGTTTCTGTTCCAGATTATTTATAATTTCTGGATTCCGAAGATTTGTCACTCCAAACTCAATAGAGTCTGATTGAATTCCTTCACTTAAATCCTCAGTGAGTGGAACAGGTACAACTAAATTAATTGCATGATTAACCTGGCTATATCTCTCAATATACTGGTACTCCTTTAAATTATTTACATCAGAGTACTATTATTATAATTATATCATTCATTTTCTTCTTAACGTTGCAAGGGCCGTAATACCTAATTTGAAGAAAATTTTGAAGAATGAGCAAGAGAGTAAGAACTCTATTACCAGCCTCAAATGTTCTCTCCATTGAAGATCTGTCAAACCTTAATATTTAACTTTTGACTTGAATTGCTGGATGCTAAATTCAAGCATAATTAGCTGGAAAATTCCAGACATAAAATTTGACCCTTGATCAGATTGGACAGATCTGGGTAGGTAAAAACTGAATAAGAAACTTTATCGGAGCTTTTACTATTGTTTAAGTTTTAAAATTTCTCAAAGGAATTACCTCTGGGAATCTTGTTGACGCACACATAATGGTAAAAAAAAAAATTGGTTGCCTGACTTGGTCTTAGGTAAGGGAACAACACAATCTACCATTATTCTGCTAAATGGTTTGTCAAATGTAAGAATAGGTTGCAGATCAGCTTTAGGTATCTTCTGATTGGGTTTTGCTACCATCTGACAAATATGACAAGATCTACAAAATTTACAAACATCACTTTTGATTTTTGGCCACTAAATATAAGTCAAGATCTTGTGATGAGTTTTATTTATCCATAAATGACCAGCCAGAGGAGTTTCATGGGCCAAACTAAGTATTTCCAGTCTGTAAGATTTTGGATCTACAATCTGATATTTTACTAACCATTCATCACTAGCAAGTACCTCGGGAGGTCTCCATTTTCTCATAACAATTCCATTTTTAATGAAATAACAGACAGGTACTTCAGTTGCTTCAGTTTCACTAATGTTCCTCTGAAACAAACAGGAGATCTCAGGATCTTTTTCCTGTTCGACGACAAGTGATTGTCGTTTGTCACCCTGGTTAGATAAAGGAGAATGAGTATTTAAAAGAGGATCACTGTGATCAATACATTTTGATTGATCCAAATTAGAAGTGATACATGTGTCAGCTAAAGGAATACTTTTTCCTTATCAATATCATTCTCAAGAGCTTTCCTTGCTATAATTTTAGTAACTGCACAAGCTGGGTTTAAATCAGGGAATTCTATTCAATAGGATCAACTTTCTGATCCAAACAAGGCTTGTCAGTTACAAGTGGATTAACCACAACCTTATCTGCACCTAGGTCGTTTCCTAGCAAGAAATGAATGCCCTGAACGGGTAAAGAAGACGCTATTCCGGCTGTCACGGGTCCTGAGACTAAGTCTGATGACAAATGTACACAATGGAGAGGAACATTAACAAAGCCGCACTCTACTCCCTGAATGCGAACACTCTCATTAGAAGAAGACTTCCCAGAAAAAGGCAAATTACCTGATAATAAAAGACTCTGAGAAGCTTCTGTGTCCCTTAAAATTTTAATAGGGATATGATTGGCCAAATCACTCAAGAGTGATATAGAACCCTTCGACATGAATGGTTCATAATTCTCCATAATAAAATCAGACTGGGGTTTATTAGACCTAACAAATGTATTGCTTTCAATGCATGACCGTGACAGTGACCTCTTAGAAATAAGAGCATTTTGGATAGGTCTATCTTGATTCTGATGCTTATTTTTCAATTTGAAGCAATCAGAAATAACGTGTCTTTCTTCTTGCAATAGGTACACGTAGGAAGAGACAAAGATATTTGATCAAGCTTATCAGAAGCTTGATTTTTAAAAGTTGTGCCAGATGGGGATTTAGAAGGGCTCGTATTCGACTGAAATACCTTCTTACCAGAAGACTGCTGAGTTTAAGGCTTGCCTACAAAAGGAACTTTATGAATTAAGAAACACTCGTCAGCAGCACGAGCAGCATTTTCCAAGGTTTCGATCTTATGCTCGTCAAGTTAAGTCTTAATGTCATTATGGACACAGATTTTGAACTTTTCAAGTAATACAAGTTGTTTGAGACTTTCATAATCTTTCTTGCTTAAGTACCATATATGAA
The DNA here is from genome assembly GCA_016617855.1 of Megalonaias nervosa. NCBI lineage: Eukaryota > Metazoa > Mollusca > Bivalvia > Unionida > Unionidae > Megalonaias > Megalonaias nervosa. The sequence goes on from JAECUM010033464.1 coordinate 33,612, forward strand.
ATAACTGCTCTTTTTCTCTTGCAAATTCGACATGAGTTTGTCCAGCTTCTTTTTTACAGTTCCTGAATTTTTGCAGATAAGCCTCACGGACTAACTCATAACCCTTTTAGATGCATTTCTTAACCAGATCATAGTCATCAGTTTGCTGAGCTGACAGTGAATGGTAAATGTCATAAGCTTTACCAATAAGTACACATTGTATTAATTGAGTCCAATGCTCCCTTGGCCATTTCAAATTTTCACCACCTTTTTCAAAAAAAAGGAAAATATTTGTCTACTTCTTTTTCTCTGAAAGAGGGCACTAACCTAATATTCTTAGTAATATCAACACATGAATTTATATGCGAAGTGGGAACGTGCATTTCACTTACCATCTCTATTTCATTTGTTCTAAATTGATATTCCATCTCTTCCTTCTCTCTTTGCATTTGCATTTGCATCTGTCTATCTCTCTCCCTCTCTTCCTTATCTAACTGCATTTGTTTGTTCTGTAACTGCATTTGTCTATCTTTCTCTTTTTTTCCTTATCTAATTTCATTTGCATTTGTTTTCTCTCTCCTCTTTCTCTAATAGCATTTGTTTATCTTCTTTCTGTAAATGCATTTGTTCTTGCTCTTTCTCCAATTGCAACTGCATTTGTTTTTCTTCTTTATCTTTCGAAAGTTCCAGCTTTCTTAACTCTAATTCCATTTTGTATTTTAATTTTAATTCCTTTACTTTTATGTCAGTGTCTGATACAGACTTACTGATCGAAACACTTTTATCCAAAACATTCTTTTCTACCAAATACTGGACCAAAATGTTTTTTATTTCATGTTTCGTTAAAGAAGCTTTTCCAACAGAAAGATCGTATTTTCTGGAAAGTTCAAGCAATTCATCTTTTCAAACAATCCAACTGCTGCTGGGTAGGATTTGAAAGAAAGATCTCCACTTTTGATGACATTGTGAAAAAGACTGTTGATTTCACTAAAGATTTCAAACAAAATGTGAAATAATACTTGGGATTTAAAAAATTCTGAAAACTAGGGGAATATAAATTTCAAAAAACAATTTTCTGAAATATTTTAGCCAAAATTCATATATGCCAAGCACGAGCAGCCAATTTTCTTGTTACGTATCAAACAAGAAAAGAGTGAAGCCAACAAGCTTTGTAAAATTTAACAAATAATTTTTTTTATCTAGAAAAAAAATCAAGGTAAAAATGAAAAAAAAAGGAATTACGGTTCATGAATCAAATCCAAAAATTAATCCAAGAATTAAAAAATATCTGTCCTATCAATGGGAAGTCCTAAATAAATCACAGTTCGAATCCCGATGCAATTCCAAGATCGAATCGATGACGTCTTGTATGGTCTGCTTTGTCCTGATGTGTCAACAGTTCTTTGTTGAATCACAAAAAATAATATTCCAGTTTATAATTTCTGAATAAATTTCGATAAATGTCTTTGCCCAAGAATTCTGATGAGTACTAGCATTTTCCCGGGTAAATAAATTACTAATTCCAAAAAATAGAAAAATTCAACTCAAACTGGTCGCAACAAAACACCTTTGAGTTTCAAAGGTTTAAAGCACAACTGGCATGTCACTATTATAACACGAGTTATAAGCCTATCTAAAACGCAAAACAGATTCCCGGATGGAGGTCAAATTTTCATCCCACTGTGAAAACGAAAAATTTGTAACAATAAACAAATGTTATTTGTCACGTACTCTAGGTTTGGTCTTGAAGTAGTAAAGATAACCCAGGTTTCTATCCCAGCCCACCCAAACCACACCCACCTCCCTCCCCACCCCCTCCCCCTCAACCTGGTTCATCTTTACTACTACTCCCACCCCTTTACTACCCCCTCCCCTCTACACATAAACTTTAACTACGTTACCTAATAAGGTATATATATAACACTTGTTTACCTAATAAGGAAGTTAAATTCACAGGTAACTTATCGGGCATAACAGTAGAAGATATAGCTACTTATTTACCTAATAAGGAAGTCAAATACACAGGTAACATACCAAGAATAACTATTGCATGAGTAACAGACATTGTGTAATTTTTCAGTACGTAATACGCATGCGTAGAATGTTCTCGAACTACTGAGTACAAGTTATAAAAGGCAAAACGCGCTTTATAAACCAGTCTGCAGGAGTTTGACCAGTACGAAAGATCATGCGGAATTATTACACTTGAACGAAAACGCATAGCGTTCGGGCGGATATTCATAAAGCGAGAAAGGTAAGTGATATTATCTATATCTCATTACCAATAATTAATTTTTCTACTGTTGAAATTAGAAATATTTCATTATCACGATTATAGAGACTAAATTTTACTTTACCGCTCACACATCGACGTGACTCAAATAAGTCTTTTATTTGTGATTTGTTAAGAGGATATTTTTTATCAATAAAATATATTTTTGATGTATCAATATCAATTGTAAGTTTCGTATATTTTTGTTGGCTGATCGGATTATGAAAGTTTTTAAATTCCGCTAGCAACCTTTGACTCAATTGTTCGAGGTAATTGAAATACTCACTATCATCAGATCTGATAAGCGAAAGTTTTAGCTTGTCACGAGTTCCACTAAAACATATACCTGATGTTTCATTGTTAATTTCAACTGTCAATTGTTTGCCGTCCATCATTAGATATTTGATCTTGCTATTGTAGCTATTTGTCATTGTCAAATTTTCAAACATTATTTCTTAAGTTTAGATAAAATTTTAGTTGGAAAAGATAATGTCAAGTATAGATCTATCATCATAACAATACCCAAGTGCAAATGTATCTATCCCATTCTCGCAATAACGTTTGTCATCAAAATTAAACAATCCGCGTTTGATAATGACATCTGTTTCAAGCTTATGATGATTCGCTCGAATAGCCATTGATCTTATAAAACTAACACCGCCGCAAGCGCCATCAGCGTCGAGTGCGTACTT
>JAECUM010033465.1:0-32987 GCA_016617855.1 Megalonaias nervosa
TTGTGCTACCGGTCTCAGTTTCAGTACTCGTTACAGTTGGAATCGGACTTGTTGTGGAGCTCGTACTTGCCACGGTCGTGCTCGTACTCGATGGAACTTGTCTTGTAGATGTAGTGCTTATTAACGTCGTCCTTGTTGTTGGCATTTCTGTGGATTGAGTAGTAGACACCGTGCTGGATGTGCTGTTTCTTGTCGGCATCTCAGTCGTTGTACTCATGCTTCCCTGCGCTGTTGTAGTTCTTGCCTCTGTGGTAACTGTTGTTGATTCCGTCGTGGGGCTGCTTGTTGTTGTTTGTTCTGTGAGATTGAATTGAAAAATGAAATTGCTCAGAATGATTCTATTTCAGTCTATAAAAGCAAAGTTTTCTGCAAATAAAATCCTTCTATTGTAAAGCGTTTTCCTAAAACCTATAAACACAACCTGAGCAGCGGCGCTGTTTCATTCCATCTTCTAAAGATACACAATGCTGCAAACAGCTAATATCATGAACTTTCACCCATTGCAGATACTTATCTTGCTAATTTGTGGCCAATGGAAGCCGTTTCAGTTTTCCATCATGTGTTCACGATCCTATTTGATGGAACAATTTTCCTTGCAACAACAAACGTTTGATCAAATAGTTTATCCGAATCTATGTATTTCCAATATACATTGATATCAGACATATATGTGTACATGTATATCTTTTACAGAACAAATTTTGCCAAAAGTCACCCAAGATGAGACATTAAATTCGGACACGCATTTCATTCCAATAATATTTCAACCCTGGTTCAATATCCAATTGTTTTTCTTAACGCTGTATATAAATGTGGCAAGCTCATTTTCTAAACGATCTTCACACTCCTTTTCAACCAAATTGAGAAGGAAGAGCCACTCGTCAGCGATACCCTTAAGCCCAACCTATTTCATTAATCTTGCCTCATACAGGTCTCCGTTTGCATCTTTCACAGTTTCTTTTTCATTTTCATTCGCCTGTAGGATACATAAATTGAATCAGGAATTAACTATATAATCCTAATCTGTATGTTTAGGATAATGCTTTCTAAAATCACTCTCATTCTATCGATCTTAAATTGAAGAATTGAATTTAATTTGCAAATTTCACATCTTTCTTAATTTCCGGCAATGTGGAATATCAGATTAGCTTTATTATCTTGACTTCAGCAATCTGAAATTGACACGTTTTCAGATCCTAAAGAGATTCGCATTCCAATAATGAATAATCCCGTCTAAGGGAGTTTTTTTAATTGAATGTCAAAACTACCAAAACGAATGGCAACGAAAATCACCATCTCACTCGCTTGGCTCTCTGTTTCGTGTCTCTACTTGACTCTGACATAATTTGCGATTCGATTTCAGAGTCGGGAAATTTGGGAAGATACCTTCCAAACCAAAACGTAAATGTCTACGTCCTTTTTCAAGATTTTGTTGTTGAGGTTTGTAGCCGGAGAACTATATATTCCAACTCGCATTTGTTGGTGATCAAATCCTAAAGTAATTCAATTCTGCATATATACCTGTAGTTCCGCCAGAGGTCGTTGTCGGCGATGTGCTTCTTGTGGTTGCCGTACTCTCAGCTGTTGGAGTAGTCGTGCTTGTCTGGAAGTGTGTCGTTGTACTGGTTATTGCTGGTGTTGTGCTTTCAGTAGTTGCAGACTGTGTGGTTGTGCTACCGGTCTCAGTTTCAGTACTCGTTACAGTTGGAATCGGACTTGTTGTGGAGCTCGTTCTTGCCACGGTCGTGCTCGTACTCGATGGAACTTGTCTTGTAGATGTAGTGCTTATTAACGTCGTCCTTGTTGTTGGCATTTCTGTGGATTGAGTAGTAGACACCGTGCTGGATGTGCTGATTCTTGTCGGCACCTCAGTCGTTGTACTGATGCTTCCCTGCGCTGTTGTAGTTCTTGCCTCTGTGGTAACTGTTGTTGATTCCGTCGTGGGGCTGCTTGTTGTTGTTTGTTCTGTGAGATTGAATTGAAAAATGAAATTGCTCAGAATGATTCTATTTCAGTCTATAAAAGCAATGTTTTCTGCAAATAAAATCCTTCTATTGTAAAGCGTTTCCCGAAAACCTATAAACACAACCTGAGCAGCAGCGCTCTTTCATTCCATCTTCTAAAGATACACAATGCTGCAAACAGCTAATATCATGAACTTTCACCCATTTCAGATACTTATCTTGCTAATTTGTGGCCAATGGAAGCCGTTTCAGTTTTCCATCATGTGTTCACGATCCTATTTGATGGAACAATTTTCCTTGCAACAACAAACGTTTGATCAAATAGTTTATCCGAATCTATGTATGTCCAATATACATTGATATCAGACATATATGTGTACATGTATATCTTTTACAGAACAAATTTTGCAAAAAGTCACCCAAGATGAGACATTAAATTCGGACACGCATTTCTTTCCAATAATATTTAAACCCTCGTTCAATATCCAATTGTTTTTCTTAACGCTGTATATAAATGTGGCAAGCTCATTTTATTAACGATCTTCACACTCCTTTTCAACCAAATTGAAAAGGAAGAGCCACTCGTCAGCGATACCCTTAAGCCCAACCTATTTCATTAATCTTGCCTCATACAGGTCTCCGTTTGCATCTTTCACAGTTTCTTTTTGATTTTCATTCACCTGTATGATACAAAAATTGAATCAGGAATTAACTATATAATCCTAATCTTTATGTTTAGGATAATAGTTTCTAAAATCACTCTCATTCTATTGATCTTAAATTGAATAATTGAATTTAATTTGCAAATTTCACATCTTTCTTAATTTCCTGCAATGTGGAATATCACATTAGCTTTATTATCTTGACTTCGGCAATCTGAAATTGACACGTTTTCAGATCCTAAAGAGATTCGCATTCCAGTAATGAATAATCCCGTCAAACGGAGTTTTTTAATGGAATGTCAAAACTACCAATAGGAATGGAAACGAAAATCACCATCTCACTCGCTTGGCTCTCTGTTTCGTGTCTCTACTTGACTCTGACATAATTTGCGATTCGATTTCAGAGTCGGGAAATTTGGGAAATTACCTTCCAAACGAAACGTAAATGTCTACGTCCTTTTTCAAGCTTTTGTTGTTGAGGTTTGTAGCCGGAGAACTATATATTCCAACTCGCATTTGTTGGTCATCAAATCCTAAAGTATTTCAATTCTGCATATATACCTGTAGTTCCGCTAGAGGTCGTTGTCGGCGATGTGCTTCTTGTGGTTGCCGTACTCTCAGCTGTTGGAGTAGTCGTGCTTGTCTGGAAGTGTGTCGTTGTACTGGTTATTGCTGGTGTTGTGCTTTCAGTAGTTGCAGACTGTGTGGTTGTGCTACTGGTCTCAGCTTCAATACTCGTTACAGTTGGAATCGGACTTGTTGTGGAGCTCGTGATTGCCAAGGTCGTGCTCGTACTCGATGGAACTTGTCTTGTAGACGTAGTGCTTATTAATGTCGTCGTTGTTGTTGGCATTTCTGTGGATTGAGTAGTAGACACCGTGCTGGATGTGCTGCTTGTTGTCGGCACCTCAGTCGTTATACTCATCCTTCCCTGCTCTGTTGTAGTTCTTGCCTCTGTGGTAACTGTTGTTGATTCCGTCGTGGGGCTACTTGTTGTTCTTTGTTCTGTGAGATTGAATTGAAAAATGAAATTGCTCAGAATGATTCTATTTCAGTCTATAAAAGCAATGTTTTCTGCAAATACAATCCTTCTATTCTAAAGCGTTTCCCTAAAACCTAAAAACACAACCTGAGCAGCAGCTCTGTTTCATTCCATCTTCTAAAGATACACAATGCTGCAAACAGCTAATATCATGAACTTTCACCCATTGCAGATACTTATCTTGCTAATTTGTGGCCAATGGAAGCCGTGTCAGATTTCCATCATGTGTTCACGATCGTACTTGATGGAACAATTCTCCTTGCAACAACAAACGTTTGATCAAATAGTTTATCCTAATCTATGTATTTCCAATATACATTGATATCAGACATATATGTGTACATGTATATCTTTTACAGAACAAATTTTGCCAAAAGTCACCAAAGATGAGACATTAAATTCAGACACGCATTTCTTCCCAGAAAGATTTCAACCTTGGTTCAATATCCAATTGTTTTTCTTAACGCTGGATATAAATGTTGCAAGCTCATTTTCTTAACGATCTTCACACTCCTTTTCAACCAAATTGAAAAGGAAGAGCCATTCGTCGGCGATACCCTTAAGCCCAAACTATTTCATTAATCTTGCCTCATACAGGCCTCCGTTTGCATCTTTCACAGTTTCTCGTTGATTTTCATTCACCTGTATGATACATAAATTGAATCACGAATTATCCATATAATCCTAATCTTTATGTTTAGGATAATAATTTCTAAATTCCAACTCATTCAATCGAACTTAATTTGAATAATTGAGTTTAATTTGCAAATTTCACATCTTTCTTAATTTTCTGCAATGTAGAATGTCAGATTAGCTTTATTATCTTGACTTCAGCAATCTGAAATTGACACGTTTTCAGATCCTCAAGAGATTCACATTCCAATAATGAATAATCCCGTCTAAGGGAGTTTTTTTAATTGAATGTCAAAACTACCAATAGGAATGGCAACGAAAATCACCATCTCACTCGCGTGGCTCTCTGTTTCGTGTCCCTACTTGACTCTGACATAATTTGCGATTCGATTTCAGAGTCGGGAAATTTGGGAAGATACCTTCCAAACCAAAACGTTAATGTCTACGTCCTTTTTCAAGTTTCTGTTCTTCAGGTTTGTAGCCGGAGAACTATATGTTCCAACTCGCATTTGTTGGTGATCAAATCCTAAAGTAATTCAATTCTGCATATATACCTGTAGTTCCGCTAGAGGACGTTGTCGGCCATGTGCTTCTTGTGGTTGCCGTACTCTCAGCTGTTGTAGTAGTCGTGCTTGTCTGGAAGTGTGTCGTTGTACTGGTTATTGCTGGTGTTGTGCTTTCAGTAGTTGCAGACTGTGTGGTTGTGCTACTGGTCTCAGCTTCAGTACTCGTTACAGTTGGAATCGGACTTGTTGTGGAGCTCGTGCTTGCCACGGTCATGCTCGAACTCGATGGAACTTGTCTTGTAGATGTAGTGCTTATTAACGTCGTCCTTGTTGTTGGCATTTCTGTGGATTGAGTAGTAGACACCGTGCTGGATGTGCTGCTTGTTGTAGGCACCTCAGTAGTTGTACTCATGCTTCCCTGCGCTGTTGTAGTTCTTGCCTCTGGGGTAATTGTTGTTGATTCCGTCGTGGTGCTGCTTGTTGTTCTTTGTTCTGTGAGATTGAATTGAAAAATGAAATTCCTCAGAAGGATTCTCTTTCAGTCCATAAAAGAAATGTTTTCTGCAAATAACATCCTTCTATTGTCAAGCGTTTCCCTAAACCCTGTAAACACAACCTGAGCAGCACCGCTGTTTCATTCCATCTTCTAAAGATACACAATGCTGCAAACAGCTAATATCATGAACTTTCACCCATTTCACATACTTATGTTGCTACCTTGTCGGCAATGGAAACCGTTTCAGTTTTCAAACATGTGTTCACCATCTTATTTGATGGAGGAATGTTCGTTGCAACAACAAACTTTTGATCAAATAGTTTATCCGAATCTATGTATTTCCAATATACATTGATATCAGACATATATGTGTACATGTAGATCTTTTACAAGACATATTTTGCCAAAAGTCACCAAAGATGAGACATTAAATTCGGACACGCATTTCTTTATAGAAATATTTCAACCCTGGTTCAATATCAATTGATTTTCTTAACGCTGCAGAGGAATGTGGCAAGCTCATTTTCTTATCGATCTTCACACTCCTTTTCAACCAAATTGAAAAGGAAGAGCCACTCGCCAGCGATGCCCTTAAGCCCAAACTATTTCATTAATCTTGCCTCATACAGGCCTCCGTTTGCCTCTTTCAGTGTTTCTCGTTGATTTTCATTCACCTGTATGATGCTTCAATTGAGTCAGGAATTGACTATATACTCCTAATCTTTATGATTAGGATAATGCTTTCTAAAATCACTCTCATTCTATCGATTTTAAACTGAATAATTGAATTTAATTTGCAAATTTCACATCTTTCTTAATTTCCTGGAATGTGGAGTCTCTTAATTTCCTGGAATGTGGAGTCTCAGATTAGCTTTATTATCTTGACTTCATTAATCTGAAATTGACACGTTTTCAGATCCTAAAGGGATTCGCATTCCAATAATGAAATAATCAGGTCTAATGGAGTATTTTTAATTGAGTGCCAAAACTACCAATAGGAATGGAATCGAAAATCACCATCTCACTCGCTTGGCTCTCTGTTTCGTGTCTCTACTTGACTCTGACATAATTTGCGATTCGATTTCAGAGTCGGGAAATTTGGGAAGATACCTTCCAAACCAAAACGTAAATGTCTACGTCCTTTTTCAAGTTTCTGTTCTTCAGGTTTGTAGCCGGAGAACTATATATTCCAACTCGCATTTGTTGGTGATCAAATCCTAAAGTAATTCAATTCTGCATATATACCTGTAGTTCCGCTAGAGGTCGTTGTCGGCGATGTGCGTCTTGTGGTTGCCGTACTCTCAGCTGTTGGAGTAGTCGTGCTTGTCTGGAAGTGTGTCGTTGTACTGGTTATTGCTGGTGTTGTGCTTTCAGTAGTTGCAGACTGTGTGGTTATGCTACTGGCCTCAGCTTCAGTACTCGTTACAGTTGGAATCGGACTTGTTGTGGAGCTCGTGCTTGCCACGGTCATGCTCGAACTCGATGAAACTTGTCTTGTAGATGTAGTGCTTATTAACTTCGTCGTTGTTGTTGGCATTTCTGCGGATTGAGTGGTAGACACCGTGCTGGGTGTGCTGCTTGTTGTAGGCACCTCAGTCGTTGTACTCATGCTTCCCTGCGCTGTTGTAGTTCTTGCCTCTGTGGTAACTGTTGTTGATATTGTCGTGGGGCTGCTTGTTATTGTTTGTTCTGTGAGATGGAATTAAAAAATGAAATTGCTCAGAAGGATTCTCTTTCAGTCTATAAAAGGAATGTTTTCTGCAAATAATATCCTTCTAATTTCAAGCGTTTCCCTAAAACCTATAAACACAACCTGAGCAGCAGCGCTGTTTCATTCCATCTTCTAAAGATACACAATGCTGCAAACAGCTAATATCATGAACTTTCACCCATTTCACATACTTATGTTGCTAATTTGTGGCCAATGGAAGCCGTTTCAGTTTTCAATCATGTGTTCACGATCGTATTTGATGTAACAATTCTCCTTGCAACAACAAACCTTTGATCAAATAGTTTATCCTAATCTATATATTTCCGATATACATTGATATCAGACATATATGTGTACACGTATATCTTTTACAGAACAAATTTTGCCAAAAGTCACCAAAGATGAGACATTAAATTCGGACACGCATTTCTTTCAAGGAATATTTCAAACCTGTTTCAATATCTAATTGTTTTTCTTAACGCTGTATATAAATGTGGCAAGCTCATTTTTTTAACGATCTTCACACTCCTTTTCAACCAAATTGGAAAGGAAGAGCCACTCGTCAAGGATACCCTTAAGCCCAAACTATTACATTAATCTTGCCTCATACAGGCCTCCGTTTCCAGCTTTCACAGTTTCTCGTTGATTTTCATTCACCTGTATGATACATAAATTGAAGCAGGAATTAACTATATAATTCTAATCTGTATGTTTAGGATAATGCTTTCTAAAATCACTCTCATTCTATCGATCTTAAATTGAATAATTGAGTTTAATTTGCAAATTTCACATCTTTCTTAATTTCTTGCAATGTGGAATCTCAGATGAGCTTTATTATCTTGACTTCAGCAATCTGAAATTGACACGTTTTCAGATCCTCAAGAGATTCGCATTCCAATAATGAATAATCCCGTCTAGGGGAGTCTTTTAGTTGAATGTCAAAACTACCAATAGGAATGGCAACGAAAATCACCATCTCATTCGCTTGGCCCACTGTTTCGTGTCCCTTTTTGACTCTGACATAATTTGCGATTCGATTTCAGAGTGGGGAAGTTTGGGAAGATACCTTCCAAACCAAAACGTAAATGTCTACGTCCTTTTTCAAGCTTTTGTTGTTGAGGTTTGTAGCCGGAGAACTATATATTCCAACTCGCATTTGTTGGTGATCAAATCCTAAAGTATTTCAATTCTGCATATATACCTGTAGTTCCGCTAGAGGTCGTTGTCGGCGGTGTGCTTCTTGTGGTTGCCGTACTCTCAGCTGTTGGAGTAGTCGTGCTTATCTGGAACTGTATCGTTGTATTGGTTTTTGCTGGTGTTGTGCTTTCAGTCGTTGCAGACTGTGTGGTTGTGCTACTGGTCTCAGCTTCAGTGCTCTTTACAGTTGGAATCGGACTTGTTGTGGAGCTCGTAGTTGCTACGGTCGTGCTCGTACTCGATGGAACTTGTCTTTTAGATGTAGTACTTATTAACGTCGTCGTTGTTGTTGGCATTTCTGTGGAATGAGTAGTAGACACCGTTCTAGGTGTGCTGCTTGTTGTCGGCATCTCAGTCGTTGTGCTCATGCCTCCCTGCGCTGTCGTAGTTCTTGCCTCTGTGGTAACTGTTGTTGATATTGTCGTGGGGCTGCTTGTTGTTGTTTGTTCTGTGAGATTGAATTGAAAAGTGAAATTGCTCAGAAGGATTCTCTTTCAGTCTAAAATAACAATGCTTTCTGCAAATAACCTTCTTCTATTGTAAAGCGTTTCCCTAAAAAAAAATATAAACACAACCTGAGCAGCAGCGCTGTTTCATTCGATCTTCTAAAGATACACAATGTTGCAAACAGCTAATATCATACACTTTCACCCATTTCAGATATTTATGTTGCACTTTTGTAGCCAATGGAAGCCGTTTCAGTTTTCAATCATGTGTTCATGATCATTTTTGATGGCACACTTTAACTTGCAACAACAAACGTTTGATCAAATAGTTTTTCCGAATCTATGTTTTTCCAATATAAATTGATATGATACATATGTGTGTACATGTATATCTTTTACAGAACAAATTTTGCCAATGGTCACCAAAGATGAGACATTAAATTCTGACACGCATTTCTTTCCAGTAATATTTCAACCCTGGTTCAATATCCAATTTTTTTTCTTAACGCTGTATATAAATGTGGCAAGCTCATTTTCTTAACGATCTTCACACTCCTTTTCAACCAAATTGATAAGGAAGAGCCGCTCGTCAGCGATACCCTTAAGCCCAAAATATTTCATTAATCTTGCCTCATACAGGCCTCCGTTTGCATCTTTCACAGTTTCTCATTGATTTTCATTCACCTGTATGATACATAAATTGAATCAGGAATTAACCATATAATTCTAATCTTTATGTTTAGGATAATGCTTTCTAAAATCACTCTCATTCTATCGATCTTAAATTGAATAATTGAATTTAATTTGCACATTTCACATCTTTCTTAATTTCATGCAATGTGGAATCTCAGATGAGCTTTATTATCTTGACTTCAGCAATCTGAAATTGACACGTTTTCAGATCCTCAAGAGATTCGCATTCCAATAATGAATAATTCCGTCTAAGGGAGCTTTTTAATTGAATGTCAAAACTACCAATAGGAATGGAAACGAAAAGCACCATCTCACTCGCTTGGCCCTCTGTTTCGTGTCCCTTTTTGACTCTGACATAATTTGCGATTCGATTTCAGAGTCGGGAAATTTGGGAAGATACCTTCCAAACCAAAACGTAAATGTCTACGTCCTTTTTCAAGCTTTTGTTGTTGAGGTTTGTAGCCGGAGAACTATATATTCCAACTCGCATTTGTTGGTGATCAAATCCTAAAGTATTTCAATTCTGCATATATACCTGTAGTTCCGCTAGAGGTCGTTGTCCGCGATGTGCTTCTTGTGGTTGCCGTACTCTCAGCTGTTGGAGTAGTCGTGCTTGTCTGGAACTGTATCGTTGTATTGGTTTTTGCTGGTGCTGTCCTTTCAGTCGTTGCAGACTGTGTGGTTGTGCTACTGGTCTCAGCTTCAGTACTCGTTACAGTTGGAATCGGACTTGTTGTGGAGCTCGTGGTTGCTACGGTCGCGCGCGTACTCGATGGAACTTGTTTTGTAGATGTAGTGCTTATTAACGTCGTCCTTGTTGTTGGCATTTCTGTGGATTGAGTAGTAGACACCGTGCTAGATGTGCTGCTTGTTGTCGGCATCTCAGTCGTTGTACTCATGCTTCCCTGCGCTATCGTAGTTTTTGCCTCTGTGGTAACTGTTGTTGATATTGTCGTGGGGCTGCTTGTTGTTGTTTGTTCTGTGAGATTGAATTCAAAAGTGAAATTGCTTAGACGGATTCTCTTTCAGTCTATAAAAGCAATGTTTTCTGCAAATAACATTCTTCTATTGTAAAGTGTTTCCCTAAAAAAATATAAACACAACCTGAGCAGCAGCGCTGTTTCATTCCATCTTCTAAAGATACACAATTTTGCAAACAGCTAATATCTTAAACTTTCACCCATTTCAAATACTTATGTTGCTCATTTGTAGCCAATTGAAGCTGTTTCAGGTTTCCATCATGTGATCACGATCGTACTTGATGGAATACTTTTCCTTGCAACAACAAACGTTAGATCAAATAGTTTATCCGAATCGATGTATTTCCAATATAAATTGATATGATACATATGTGTGTACACGTATATCTTTTACAGAAGAAATTGTGCCAAAAGTCACCAAAGCTGAGACATTAAATTCGGACACGCATTTCTTTCCAGTAATATTTCAACCCTGGTTCAATATCCAATTGTTTTTCTTAACGCTGTATATAAATGTGGCAAGCTCATTTTCTTAACGATCTTCACACTCCTTTTCAACCAAATTGAAAAGGAAGAGCCACTCGTCAGCGATAAGCTTAAGCCCAAAATATTTCATCAATCTTGCCTCAAACAGGCCTCGTTTCCATCTTTCAGAGTTTCTCGTTGATTTTCATTCATCTGTATGATACATAAATTGAATCAGGAATTAACTATATACTCCTAATCTTTATGTTTAGGATAATGCTTTCTAAAATCACTCTCATTCTATCGATCTTAAATTGAAGGATTGAATTTAATTTGCAAATTTCACATCTTTCTTAATTTCCTGCAATGTGTAATCTCAGATTAGCTTTATTATCTTGACTTCAGCAATCTGAAATTGACACGTTTTCAGATCCTAAAGAGATTCGCATTCCAATAATGAATAATCTCGTCTAAGGGAGTTTGTTTAGTAGAATGTCAAAACTACCAATAGGAATGGCAACGAAAATCACCATCTCACTCGCTTGGCCCTCTGTTTCGTGTCCCTACTTGACTCTGACATAATTTGCGATTCGATTTCAGAGTCGGGAAATTTGGGAAGATACCTTCCGAACCAAACCGTAAATGTCTACGTAATTTTTCATGCTTTTCTTGTTGAGGTTTGTAGCCGGAGAACTATATATTCCAACTCGCATTTGTTGGTGATCAAATCCTAAAGTAATTCAATTCTGCATATATACCTGTAGTTCCGCTAGAGGTCGTAGTCGGCGAAGTGGTCATTGTGGTTGCCGTACTCTCAGCTGTTGCAGTAGTCGTACTTATCTGGAACTGTGTCGGTGTACTTGTTTTTGCTGGTGTTGTGCTTTCAGTAGTTGCAGACTGTGTGGTTCTGCTACTTTTCTTAGCTTCAGTACTCGTTACAGTTGGAATCGGACTTGTTGTGGAGCTCGGGCTTGCCACGGTCGTGCTCGTACTCGATGGAACTTGTCTTGTAGATGTAGTGCTTATTAACGTCGTCGTTGTTGTTGACATTTCTGTGGATTGAGCAGTAGACACCGTGCTAGGTGTGCTGCTTCTTGGCGGCACCTCAGTCGTTGTACTCATGCTTCCCTGCGCTGTTGTTGTTCTTGCTTCTGGGGTAACTGTTGTTGATTCCGTCGTGGTGCTGTTTGTTGTTGTTTGTTCTGTGAGATTGAATTGAAAAATGAAATTGCTCAATATGATTCTCTTTCAGTCTATAAAAGCAATGTTTTCTGCAAATAAAATCCTTCTATTGTCAAGCGTTTCCCTAAAATCTATAGACACAACCTGAGCAGCAGCGCTGTTTCATTCCGTCTTCTAAAGATGCACAATGCTGCAAACAGCTAATATCATGGACTTTCACCCATTTCAGATACTTATGTTGCTAACTTGTCGGCAATGGAAGCCGTTTCAGTTTTCAAACATGTGTTCACCATCGTATTTGATGGAAGAATGTTCGTTGCAACAACAAACTTTTGATCAAATAGTTTTTCCGAATCTATGTATTTCCAATATACATTGATATCAGACATATATGTGTACATGTTTATCTTTTACAGAACAAATTTTGCCAGAAGTCCCCAAAGATGAGACATTAAATTCTGACACGCATTTCTTTCCAGTAATATATCAACCCTGGTTCAATATCCAATTATTTTTTCTTAACGCTGTATATAAATGTGGCAAGCTCATTTTGTTAACGATCTTCACACTCCTTTTCAACCAAATTGAAAAGGAAGAGCCACTCGTCAGCCATACCCTTAAGCCCGAACTATTACATTAATCTTGCCTCATACAGGACTCCGTTTGCATCTTTCAGAGTTTCTCGTTGATTTTCATTCACCTGTATGATACATAAATTGAATCACGATTTAACCATATAATCCTAATCTTTATTTTTAGGATAATAATTTCTAAATTCAATCTCATTCGATCGATCGTAAATTGAATAATTTAATTTAATTTGCAAATTTCACATCTTTCTTAATTTCCTGCAATGTAGAATCTCAGATTAGCTTTATTATCTTGACTTCAGCAATCTGAAATTGACACGTTTTCAGATCATAAAGAGATTCGCATTCCAATAATGAAAAATGCCGTCTAAGGGAGCTTTTTAATTGAATGTCAAAACTACCATTAATAATGGCAACGAAAATCACCATCTCACTCGCTTGGCCCACTGTTTCGTGTCCCTTCTTCACTCTGACATAATTTGCGATTCGATTTCAGAGTGGGGAAATTTGGGAAGATACCTTCCAAACCAAAACGTAAATGTCTACGTCCTTTTTCAAGCTTTTGTTGTTGAGGTTTGTAGCCGGAGAACTATATATTGCAACTCGCATTTGTTGGTGATCAAATCCTAAAGTAATTCAATTCTGCATATATACCTGTAGTTCCGCTAGAGGTCGTTGT
This sequence comes from Megalonaias nervosa, assembly GCA_016617855.1. Lineage (NCBI taxonomy): Eukaryota > Metazoa > Mollusca > Bivalvia > Unionida > Unionidae > Megalonaias > Megalonaias nervosa. The sequence continues at coordinate 13,247 of JAECUM010033465.1, forward strand.
CGGCGATGTGGTTCTTGTGGTTGCCGTACTCTCAGTTGTTGGAGCAGTCGTGCTTATCTGGAACTGTGTCGTTGTGTTTTTTATTGCTGGTGTTGTGCTTTCAGTCGTTGCAGACTGCGTGGTTGTGCTACTGGTCTCAGCTTCAGTACTCGTTACAGTTGGAATCGGACTTGTTGTGGAGCTCGTGGTTGTTACGGTCGTGCTCGTACTCGATGGAACTTGTCTTGTAGATGTAGTGCTTATTAACGTCGTCGTTGTTGTTGGCATTTCTGTGGATTGAGTAGTAGACACCGTGCTGGATGTGCTGCTTGTTGTCGTCATCTCAGTCGTTGTGTTCATGCTTCCCTGCGCTGTCGTAGTTCTTGCCTCTGTGGTAACTGTTGTTGATTCCGTCGTGGGGCTGCTTGTTGTTGTTTGTTCTGTGAGATTGAATTGAAAAATGAAATTGCTCAGAAGGATTCTCTTTCAGTCTATAAAAGCAATGTTTTCTGCAAATAACATTCTTCTATTGTAAATCGTTTCCCTAAAAAAATATAAACACAACCTGAGCAGCAGCGCTGTTTCATTCCATCTTCTAAAGATACACAATGTTGCAAACAGCTAATATCATGAACTTTCACCCGTTTCAGATACTTATGTTGCTCATTTGTGGCCAGTGGAAGCTGTTTCAGTTTTCAATCATGTGTTCACGATCATATTTGATGGAACACTTTTCCTTGCAACAACAAACTTTTGATCGAATAGTTTATCCGAATCTATGTATTTCCAATATGCATGGATATGATACATATGTGTGTACATGTATATCTTTTACAGAACAAATTTTGCCAAAAGTCACCAAAGATGAGACATTAAATTCTGACACGCATTTCTTTCCAGAAATATTTCAGATCTGGTTCAATATCCAATTGTGTTTCTTAACGCTGTATATAAATGTGGCAAGCTCATTTTCTTAACGATCTTCACACTCCTTTTCAACCAAATTGAAAAGGAAGAGCCACTCGTCAGCGATACCCTTAAGCCCAAACTATTTCGTTAATCTTGCCTCATACAGGCCTCCATTTGCATCTTTCAGAGTTTCTCGTTGATTTTCATTCACCTGTATGATACATAAATTGAATCAGGAATTAACTATATAATCCTAATCTTTATTTTTATAATAATGCTTTCTAAAATCATTCTCATTCTATCGATCTTAAATTGAATAATTGAATTTAATTTGCAAATTTCACATCTTTCTTAATTTCCTGCAATGTGGAATATCAGATGAGCTTTATTATCTTGACTTCAGCAATCTGAAATTGACACGTTTTTAGATCCTAAAGGGATTCGCACTCCAATAATGAATAATCCTGTCTACGGGAGTTTTTTTAATTGAATGTCAAAACTACCAATAGGAATGGCAACGAAAATCAGCATCTCACTCTCTCCTCTCTCAGCTTCGTGTCCCTACTTGACTCTGACATAATTTGTGAGTCGATTTCAGAGTCGGGAAATTTCGGAAGATACCTTTCAAACCAAAACGTAAATGTCACGTGATTTTTCAAGCTTTTGTTGTTGAGGTTTGTAGCCGGAGAACTATATATTCCAACTTGCGTTTGTTGGTGATCAAATCCTAAAGTAACTCAATTCTGCATATATACCTGTAGATCCGCTAGAGGTCGTTGTAAGCGATGTGCTTCTTGTGGTTGCCGTACTCTCATCTGTTGGAGTATTCGTGCTTGTCTAGTAGTGTGTCGTTGTACTGGTTATTGCTGGTGTTGTGCTTTCAGTAGTTGCAGACTGTGTGGTTGTGCTACTGGTCTCAGCTTCAGTACTCGTTACAGTTGGAATCGGACTTGTTGTGGAGCTCGTACTCTGTGGAACTTGTCTGGTAGATGTAGTGCTTATTAACGTCGTCGTTGTTGTTGGCATTTCTGTGGATTGAGTAGTAGACACCGTGCTGGATATGCTGCTTGTTGTCGGCACCTCAGTCGTTGTACTCCTGCTTCCCTGCGGTGTTGTTGCCTCTGTGGTGACTGTTGTTGCTTCCGTCGTGGTGCTGCTTGTTGTGATTTGTTCTGTGAGACTTTATTGTGAAATGAAATTGCAAGAATGATTCCCTTTCTTTGCGTAAAAGCAGTGTTGTCTTTAAAGAACAATGTACTATTGTTGAGCGTTTCCCTAAAACCTATAGTGAAACCGTGAGTAGAAGCGCATTTTCGTTCGAGTTTGCAAAGCTATGCAATGCTGCAGACATGATACATCATTGATTATCGTCCATTTCAGATACTGTTGATGCTATGTCGTCGCCAATGGAATCCACTACAGATTAGTCAGGTTTTCATGATTTTATTGGATGGCCCGATTTTCGCTGCAACAACAAAACTTTTGATCAGATAGTTTTTCTAAATCTATATATTTCCAATGTACATTTGTTTCAAAGAATATATGTGTGCCTGTGTATCCTACACAGAACAAGATTTACAAAATGTCACCAAAGTTGAAACATTGGATTCTAACACTTATTCCTTTCAATAGATCTTTCAATCCTATATTCAATATCCAAGGGTTTTCCTTCACTACGTATATAAATGTGGTGGGTTCATTTTAGTTCCAAAATGAGGGTGATATATAAGATAGCATCATGTCTAATGTCAGGAATGGGATTATGTTTTTGATTCCTGATTCCATTTGTGGATGACAGCGGTAATGCGAAACAGTCGGAGACTGTATAAAGTGCAGTTGTAAAGATATATGAGGCAAGATTGAAGAAATAGTTTGGGGTAACAGCTATTTTTGACGAGTAAGTTTGCCTTTAGATTTGGTTGAAAAGTAAGGTGAAGACGGATATGAAAAGGAGGTTACCATATTTATATACATAATTAAGAAAAACCTTTGAAATTGAACCAAGGATCGGAATATTAGTTGAAAGAAACCCGTGTGAAAAGTAATTGTCTTTGATGAACTTTTGCTAAATTCGTTCCGTGTACCATATATAGGAACACATTTATATCTCAAATAAATGTAATTTGGAAATGGCTAGGTCTATATATGATCAAATGTATGGTGTTGCACGACATATTGTTCCATCCCATGTGATCGAGAAAAGAACTGGAAACTAGCAGATTCCGTTACATACACCTTAGCGTTTTTCAGCATTGCGTGGCTTTGCAAACTCGAAAGAAAAAGCTCTGGTACCCACTTTGAGTCTATAGGTTTTAGGGAAACACATTATGCTAGTACGTACTTAATTTAAGACTAAAATTGTGTTTCCCACTCAAAAAGAATAATTCTTGGTAATTTCATTTCTGAATTCATTCTTACGTAAAAAAACCAACAACAAGCAGCACCACGACGGAAACAACAACAGTCTCCACAGAGGCAACAACTACAACAGCGCAGTGAAGCAGGAGTACAACGACTGAGGTGCCGACAACAAGCAACACATCCAGCACGGTGTCTCCTGCTCAATCCACAGAGATGCCAACAACAACGACGACGTTAATAAGCACTACATTTACAACACAAGTTCCATCGAGAACTAGCACGACCGTGGTAAGCACGAGCTCCACAACAAGTCCGATTCCAACTGTAACGAGTACTGAAGCTGAGACCATTAACACAACCATACAGTCTGCAACGACTGAAAGCTCTACGTCAACAATAATCAGTACAACGACACAGTTCCAGACAAGCATGACGCACGACTACTCCAACAACTGAGAGTACGGCAACCACAAGAACGACAACACCGACTACGACTCTCAGCGGAACAACATGTATGCGTGGTACTCCAGTGAAATCAATCATGAGAAAGCTATTCTGGTTCGACAATGCACCACTCGATATGTGACTTAAATTGATCTGAGGAATGCCTCCATTAGGTCTGGAGCGTTAACCTCTGATCAAGATAAAGGACTGGCGGCTCTGATTTGCCATCACATCGAACGACAACATAAGAAAGCATGGAATTTGTTCTGCGACTTCCACTATCTGGTCGATATCAGGAGAGTTTGTGCCATTGTCAACAGAGCTGCTCTCCACTGTAAAATTCTGGCATTCAAAATCCGCATAGATTCCTTATGGGATTTTCATCCTTTGCTGCACTGTAGGAAATTGGATCTGTTCTTGTCAGGCTCGAGCATTATTTTCAGTGATACCACCGCATTCATTAAGAGTCGTGACTGGTGAGCAGTTCTTGAATGTTCAATACATATATGCAATATCTTCACGGATATTTTTATGTATGTGATTATTGTGCTGGTTAAGCAGTCGACCACGATTTAGTATCCATACGTAGTGCGATACCGTTTCTGATTCTATCGTTTCACTCAACAGCAGCAAATAAGTTTGAGTTCAGCTGTTCTGTACATGAAGAAATGGTGGCAGCGGATAAAAGCCTTTGTCATAAGCGTACACATTAACAGCGATTCTTTGGTCAAATGTTTCAAATTTATTCAGTGTTACTTGGTCACCTGCACGGGAAATTCGATATCACCAATGTTGAGTTTACCCAGGTGTTGCCGATATTTTCGAGGCACGTCTTGGTGATCACTAACCGGGTATATCGCCGATACCTTGATTACTGACCGTGACGGAACCCATTTGGGTGTTGCTATGTAACTAGATCCACGAAATGGGTGACACGGCGAGAGATAGACATCAACCTGACCATTTATTTTGCGAGTCCATACTGATCCTAAATTGGTGTATTACTCCAGCGTTTCGAAATTATTTCAATGCCTCTGCCAATTTCATTACTGATGGCGCTGCTGTCGTTGCGTTCAGGATCACGCGGACACCTCTGTTAATCCACGGAGTAGTAGTTTTAAATCCATCCTTGTGATCACAATCCGGCAGATGAGTGCCGAGGATATTATCTGCTTCGACTGTAGCGTGACCAAAGTTTAGTAACGCTGCTACTATTCCTGGAATAAGATTTCTCAGCAGTTGTCAAGCGTCTTTCCCTGGTGTGTAAGTGGCGGGATAATGGCCACGTGATCTTCTTATTCACCACTACATTTCTGAAATTTGATTTCAGGCACTTGTGATTGCTGTATTTTTCACGAACATACTCAGGCACTTCAGTGCCGATGGAACGGGCGAGATGAAAATGTTGTTCTTCCTCAACAGGAAGACAGTTCTTTTCAAACGAGCCTACTATCCTAGGGATGTCTGCTTTTCTCACTCCTCTGGGCATTCCGCGAAAATTGTTTAGTTGCTTTACCTAGGTGGTGGTGGTAGTGGCGGTTATAGTTGTGGTCGGATAACGATGCAATATTCAGGCAAGATCTTGCCCCTAAGCCTTCAAGTAACATTTGCGTTTTTGTGTTCTGTAGTTGCAACAGCATGTTCAACCACAGGATTCGTATTTTCCAAAGCAGATTGCTTTGCATTTGTTGCGTCCCATGCTAAGGACAAAACCACTGCTCCATTTAGCGAACACAAAGCTGGTAAATCAATCCATGCTAAATACCTGACAACACCTGTCTCAGAGTAATCAGAGCAAAAACCTTCTGCGGTCTGAATACAACATATGTCAAGAACCGGTATGCCTCCATAAGCGCACATGGGTTATCATCGAGTAAAACAACAATATACATTTTCGCGGGCGACTGTCACAGGGACCAAATAATGATAAACCTCCCATAGGAAATTTCATCCGTTTTGTGCTTGAGGACAGCGTCTAAAGATTATATCATATGCATTCGCCGCCTCTCTTTCGCAGCGTGGTAATGTGCTTTGTAAAATAAATTGGATTGGGATGCAATTCTCCACTTATGACCTGATGCATTTCTCTAATTGGCTTGCTGTAAAACATATTCGTTATTACAGCTGGAGCAGGTATGACTAGAATTATCAAACGTTTATGTGGGTGAATTATAAATACTCCTCTTCTTTTGTGACTCTACTTTTCCACTCACTATATTCTGCAAAATTCCTTGTTTATCTTTGCTCGTACAGCTGCTACAAATCAATCCGTTCCGCTTCTAGGACCACTACCAAATAAACCAATATTTCAATATAGTCTGAAAAGTATTCGGATAATGCATACAACAATTTGTGTGCTTCTTTAATGAACCTATATGACGAATATAGTCGATACAGTATTTCTAGATTTTCTCGCACATCTTTGAGAGTGCAGACCATTTGGAATACTAACTCAATTTTTAAAATATTCGTTCAAAATAGCTTGACAGTCTATTGCTTCAGTATCAGGCATTCATGTATATAAACAGCCGCAGTATGTTTTCGATTTACACTTTTTTTTTTTTATCGTGCAGACATTACTGTAAAAATCAATACATCTTTATGTAGTATAGTTACTATGAATAAAGTTGTTATGTCTGCAGCGTGTATATATTGAACGCTACGATAGACTTACCTATCAGAGTAATAATAATCTCCTTCTCATTCTCTGCCTCTCTGAGCAGTTATTTCGTTTCCACAATCACTGCAGACTAGAGTAGCACAAAAGTGATGTTTGACCTTATTCGATACCTTACGAGGACACGGACTCTATCCCTCGTAACTGACTCACTTGCGTCACGTGTGTATTTACTCCTCTAGCGGCCTCTCAATAACAAATAATCAATCATCAGTGGACCGCCTGGGCAATAGCTTGTCATTGAGAGAAGACGCGAAGAAGGGTGTACGGTGACCAATATGGTAGCGTACGGGACAAACACGTCACTTTTGTACTACTTAGGTAGCGTGAATACCTATATGCATGTCGAAGTTTAGATCAAATAACATTAACTTCAAAGCAGTGATACTAGATCTACCAGAGTAACCGAAAACGAATGCGCCAAGGCAACTGACAGTGGATCCGCCAGCACAACTGATTACACCGTGGGAACGACAAGCTCTGGAAGGGACAGGCGTTTTCAATGTTAAACAGAGATAGAGTTGTTGTTAAAAGACTTGCTAAGGTGACGAACAATGCCGAGACAAAGTTGTATAGACGGTAGAAAAGACGAGAATTAGTTAAAGGTTAAGGAAAATACAGCTAGCAGATTTCAGTGGACTGTATAAGACGATTATAATCTTTCATGGAGATTTTACATCTCTGAAACAAAAGATGGAACAAAAAAGCATTTTGTACCATAAAGGCTACATAGATTGTGTCCCAGTGAGCTATATATATATATATATATATATATATATATATATATATATATATATATATATATATATGTATATATAGTATATATATATATATATATATATGCATACAAATCTTGACAACTATATATTTCTCAAAATAAACTGTACGCTATTGCACCAATTAAAGCGAAGAAATTTGTTTATTGTGGAAGAATGAAAGGAACCTCTGCCCAACAAAATAAAGAGACCTGTTTAAATTATTATGTATCCAAACGTCTCCATAGCCATTGTCATTGGTTAATAAGTCAATCTGCATGAGACTAATGAAAATTGGCTTCTGAAAGCAAATTGTATGAGTATATGAATATTTACAGTCTAAAATCTAAATGATCAAAATGAGATAATAATTGTAAATTGAAACAATTGATGTTTATGTACTTGTTTGTTGTTTGTTTGTTTTTCTTCATTTATTCTTTCAGAATGAAATTCATTCTCCGCGGCAAAGAACTAGTATGAAGTTGTCTAACATAAACTCCATTTCTTACTAAGCTGTTAATAAAACACACGTGTACCTCTATTCCACTACTATTTGTTCCCACCGCCCAAATGTGTGCTTCAAAGTCAAGTGCCTGTTTGTAAGAATTCACAAGGATGTCAAAACTATTTGCACATATGAATTCGTGTCTAAATATCCAGCAAGTATTTACATTGTAATTGCGGGGTATCAAAACAGTTTCTAAGTCACGATCCTATCGTATAGTCCCGTATGATCTCATTCCAATCCTCATCTGACATTCCTTTAAAACAAACGGTCAAATAATGCTTCTGATCAGCGTTTACTGTGCATACTGACAATACTAACAATTAGAACATTACAGACCCAAGTCTACATACAGATGCACAATGATTAGACAGATCGAGCGTACATTCCTTGCTAGAAATAATCATAGCAGAATATCAGTAAAGTCCCTGATAGCGTGTACTCTCATAATTCTTCTGATGAGGACCTAGACTGTTTACTGAGACGGTCTTAACGGAATTCACAGTAAAAACTTAGATCTGCGTGTAGTCACCTAATATTTCTGATCAGGGTTTACACTGTTTATTGGAAACAATCATAAATAATGCAGGGCATATTCGTGTCCGCATGCAACCCATACTGATTCAGTAGATAAGGGTTGAAACAGTTTACTGAAGTAAACAACTGCATACAGTCCCATAATTTGCCAACTCACGAAGCATTATTGCAATGCGTGCATGCCTAAATAATTCCAAGATTTTGAGCAAATTATTGTAATTGTAACAAGCATAATAACCATGATAATGTATAAATCTCAATTTAACGATGAATTATATTTGCTCTAGTGAAACTGTGCTAAAATTATATAGTTGCACAATGAAAAATGTGTTATTCGTTTTGCTTAATATAAATGCTTGAAATAATTATACGAGACTGCCACCTGCTGGTTTGATAATTAAAATCTTACTCCACTGAGATATACAGATAAACCTATATTTGATAGCAAAAGGTTCTGCACAAATAAAAGTATTTATGCAAAGACAACAGATTTTATATATATATATACTTATATATACCATATATATATATATATATATATATATATATATATATATATATATATATATATATACTCTAACCTCTCTCTTATATATATAATCATTAAAATGATGCCATCTGCTACGTGTAGGACTTTAATGTATTTTAACTATGTATATACAATATTATATATCAAACATTTTATAAACAAACTTACAGTAAGGCACATACAAGCGAGTTGAGCTAGATTTGGATCTCAAAGATTCTATAAAAAATGTATGTGTAACCTGTCTAATGGAATGATGTTATATTACGCATGTGCAAAATGAAGAATATGACAGATTGATTGAGCCATCCTCTCTCTTACAGGTTTGCAACATCAAGTATATGGCAGATACTGAGCGTTATGTGTCTCTACCTCTGCTATAACACACATGCGTATAATCGAAAATATAAGAGACTACTTGAAGCGTCACCTGGATGATTCGATGTTATACTGCACGTGTTTAACATTAAGAATATGGGTATCTGACTAGATCCGATAACATAAATGCGTGACACGAAGCATAAGGGAGGGTTATTGAAGCAGCATGTTTTGACTTGATCCAATGTTACAAATGTGGGGGCCCTGAGTGACCGAGTGGTCTAAATCGCTCATCGTTCCGGATCACTGCCGTCTCACCTCTGTCTGCGTGGGTTCGAATCTCAAGCCCGGCTAACGTGGGTACGCTAGAAAGCTCGTCAGTAGCTTCTCGTGGGTCTGTGGTTCTTCCCGGGGTTTTCCAGGGTTCTTCCTCCACCAGTTATACTGGCCGCCATGTATAGCCTATCTTGTACTGACAATGGTGTTAAACCTTACCACAACAACAACTACAAATGTGTAACGTGAAGAATATGGATTACATTGAGGCATCACATTTATGACTTGATGTTATACTATACATTTTCAATAGTTAATAATATGGGCGACATATTGAAGAATCGTGTCTCTGTTGCACATGTGTAACTTCAAGAATAGAGTTTCTGACTTAATGTTACATTAAAAATGTGCAACATCAATAATGTAGGCAATGTACTGATGCATCATGTCTCCAAATGAAATGATGTAAAACATCGTGTCGATTTATTGAAGTATCACGCCTTAGAGCTGAAGAACATGGGAACTTACTGAAGAACCTGGTCGACGACGTGTTGTTATTCGGTACATGTGCGACATCAAGAATATAGAAATCTCGTTGAAGTATGTGTCGGATTGAAAATATAATGACTTTTTAAGCGTCCCGTCTCTGACATGAATAATATTGGCGACTTATTACGGCATCATATCTCTCTGACTTGCAAAGCAAAGTGATTTCTAACACAGTCTGGATAGATGTTGGAGTAGTGCCTATGCAGTTGATGCTGTCAGAGTTTAATTGTAACCAGTATCACTGTGGCCTTCGGTTATTTTAGAAATGAACGACACATAGGAGTTTTGCTGTTACATATATTCGGCTCATTTGCCGTGCAAGAAACTTTAGGTGCAATTTAAGGTTTATTGAAACTACAAATGTGCGTATGGAACATGGATGATCAACCAGAGTACACGCACAGTGACCTCTACACAGTGCCTCAATAGATGGATGCATATATAGATAGATAGACAGACATGCAATGTAGAAACAAAATTCTCCCTATTTTTATTGTTATTGTGGGGCTTGCTATGTCACAATGAATACATGTTTGGCTGTGTTCTACTTAACATTTGAATGATAATCAATAAGTTTTTAATGATAATTATTATAGCAACTCACATTCACGTTCTTATATTGTTTTGTTTTATTGTTCATGTTTCGGCGTTGTTGATTTCTTGCCTGCTTCTTGTTTGTTTTGAAACTAGCAATATATGCCATTAGGAGATATTCCAAATAATGCATGTTAGAAACTTTCGCATAACAAGTAATAATCATGCAATATTTTCTTTTCTTCAGGAAAATATGATGCTTTTGACAAATGAACATTAATATGGCCTACTTTTGGAAGTTTATTTAAAAGGTATAATTCAACTTTGCTGTTATTTTAAGGATTAGCATCTGAACGATTACATCCATAACTGTCTAATTTTTCCGTTACATGATAAATGGTTGAAAAATAAAGGAATAAAACCTTCAGTAGATAAGTTATTTAGCACACTCACAAATGAAGCAAAATATGTTATTCACTATTTAAATGTAAAATTATATATACATATGCAGTCTGTTTTGAATTAAAATCGATGTTCAAGTGCATTTATTGCAGTACATACTGCCTAAAACAACAAACAGTCTTTGTTTTAATAAACTGAATTAACGAATAATTCGTCTTTGGAAAAGAGATATAGAATGTAAATTGCTTCAGACTGCAAAAATATATTTATATGGAGAGAAGAAGGTTAATAGACGAGCAGATAGTGCTCTTTGGCACGGGAACAAAAGTAAAGCTAAATCAGCCATATTTAGTTATATTAGAAGTAAGTAGTGGCCCAGACTACCAGGTGGTCTGGCGCGTCGCTTTTTATCGATCACTGCCATCTCACTTCTGTCCGAGTGTGTTCGTGCCTCGGGCTCGGCCTTTGTGTGTATGTGAGAAAGAATGCCAGTAGCTTCCCGTAGATTGTTGGTTCTTGACGGGGTTTTTCCCGGTTTCTTCCCCCACCATTTATACTGGTCGCCATATATACCATATCGTGTACTGAAAAATGTCGTTAAACCCACAACCACAATGTGTAAGTCAATGGTAGATGTATGAATTCTGTTACAACAAACTTGAAGCTCTTAAAGACTGAAGCTATTCCGTATTTATTCATCTAGATGCAGATTTTTGTTATAATATTAAGAAGCAACTATTTATTTTTTGTAATTAACTATAATCGAAGGTAACATATTTCTAATTACCCGACACAATCACAACAATTAAATTCAAAGATATTCCGGTAATTTGCAGATTTAGAAGTAATCTATATTCCTTTCAGAACTGATATAGAGAAAAACAAATGTGTATAATGGTATTAAACACGTGCAAATAAGTCTGATGCGTATACAAACTGCCATTTTAGTGAAACTGAAAGACAATAGAAAGACGTTTAATAAGATTGTATCATCTTGAGATGTGTAATATAGCGGTGAATGCAATTGCACTATCGCCGTATGAATGATTGCTACATATACTGAATAGAATGAGGACGTTATCATCATTTAAAATGTAAAACTTAGTATCTTCTTTTATTAGAAAGGATATTCAAGCATCAGAACGAGTTCTGTTTCTCGTTTCTTATTTCCTCAAGATACAAAACTATTTCTTCAAATGTAGCTCTTGGTAGCCTTTGAGTATCCTTTGAACCAAATATGAATAAAGGTCTACCATTTACTCTAACCTCAGTATTACTGACTTACTTGTTTCAACTATTAACCACTTTGTATGTGATTTGCCCACCTCTAAGGGCTAATGGTGTTAAGTTTGTTATATTGTTTGTTATACTATCAAACTGTGCGCAGTCATCGGTAAGAACTGGATAGTATATTCTTTGACAAGCTAAAGTTAATAACAGTAATCGTTGATCTAAAATTTCACAAGGATCAATTTATGTCAGTGTTTGTGCTTAGATATACAACAAACAACGTGTTGCTATGAACACGTGATTGCCATATAACGACGCAAAACTATAAGAATCCTTTATAATCGGTTTGTGTTAAATCCAGTCTGTATTTTGTTTATCTACAATAGGCCTTCTTTTTAACAGCGAAGTGTTCTCAAATAAACTGGTAGTAATTGTATTTGCTAGGATCATTAACTACGACACTTCCTAATGATGTTTATCAGCATTAAAATTATTCACGGTCATATTATTAATGTCCATGTATTTTTTGTTCTAATCCTTCTAGTGAAGCCACTATGCTGTCTTTTTCTAAATTTAAATATGTTTCGGCCCCGTGTTTCTTCTCCATAGTACCGCAGTTAATAAACGAAGTCCTTTGTGGTGGATAAATTATGATGATAATCATTCTTATTGTTGTTTAGCACTCTGTCCCTTGCTCTCCTTTTCTCTCAGTTTGGGAACTATCGTACTACTTTTAAACACTTTTAGACAAAACCTGATTTCGATACTTGAATGGCATTTATACTTTAATTGGACGTTGCAAATAACGCATTATCAGTCAAATGTGATGGAACGTAGTCAAAATCACAATTATAATCTATTATTTATATTACTTTGTAACCAGACAAAGAAGCTAGCATGTCCTATTTTTGTCAACTAAAAACATTTGCTCATATCTTTAATAATAATGTGGAAAAACAACTAAAGCAACAGAAACTGTTGTTAATTCTAAAATTATAATGTATTGTACAACCATGTATTAATTTATATCTTTACTTCATCACTGAGCAGGTCAATTAAATATAAATTATGTCTAGTTCAACAAAACTTCTTATAGATTCACTCACTTATTCTGTTTTTCTTTTCATCTTTAATTTTTGTTTTTACTCTTTAAACATTTTTTGCTGCTGTATTAAATTATTATTGGTTGCAACTCTCTTATCTTACAATCTGACTACATCATTTCAAAGTTATTACGTTGTGAACCTCCTGATCGTTCAATGACATTCCAGTATATGAATTTGTATTTTTCTGTTCTAATGTAATTCTAAATTAGATCCGTTCTCAGCAGACTTCGTTACTGTTGCCATGTTACTTGCTATAACCGAGTTCTCTTTTATTCCATTTCTTGTAAATATTGTTAAATATTTAGCATCTTACGAACTCGTGATCATGTTCTCTCTTCTTTCACGATTTGTTCAGCTTTTAAGTCATACATTCTGTCTGGTTAGTTAACTTTGTGCATCACTAATATCAGCGTGTTGATATAAATATTGGATACTAGGGTCAACATTTGGCGATATGATATCAACCTGTCCTCTCCATGTTATGTAATGTTTATATTATTATCCTCCAAAGTCTTACGTATTTGCGCGTCGGTACTTAATTGAGCAAAATAACATTTAACATCACCAGATAATTCCCCTGGATGCTCTATATTTATAACATGATTGTTGTTTAACTGACGTTTATAATGTATAAATATATCGGGCAGCTTGGTGACATGCTCACCTCTCCCTTCTTCTGATACAAAATCAAAATCACTAGAACCTCTTAGTGACACTTTTTTGCCTAATTACTTAATACATACAAAATACGTTACACGCGTGAAATAGACATATACTGCCTCCAATGTTCGTCATTAATGATATTATGTAACCTACGTATATAACCTCTTTAGAATTGCTTATGCAGTCATTCAACATTTTCTAAAATAAAATCACAATAAAAAAACATGTTTCACTGTTAACGATAATTCATACCATAATACATATTTTCAACACCATATCACTTTCTAAAAACAAATATTACACCACCAACAATTACAACATTTAACAAGACTATTTTAATGAGAAATGTAGCCTTGATACCTTATTTGTAAGATAATCATCTGTATCATATCCTTGCTGGCTTAAAATAGATTTTCAAATAGCCTTGCATTGCACAATGTTTAATATATGGTCTATTTTGTAGTTGACTATTTAAACTAAAAATAGGGTAAGACTGTGTCCCTTCCTCCGCTAACCCGTTGCTATCTTGCAAAAAAATAAATCTGTATTATTGTTTTTGTCTGATGCTGTTTGATAATCTACTACATGGGGCTGTATAGCCTCTACGATAGTTTACTCCAGCATTGTCTGTTTCGTATCGTTCCCGTTAACTCTTGTCGTCATCTTTTCTCACTGTATTGTGCAATAAAATATGCATCATTCATAGTATAATATTCTTTTCTCCTTTTCAGATGTATAAAATTATTCTTGACGAAATAGTACAGTTGTTGCAAATTGTGTTCACTTGAATGGATCATAATATTGGCCAACAAGTATTCGTATCTTGCATTCAAGAAACAGATTGCTTATTTATAATTTGATTCGTAAAAATCATTCCACTGCCGGTGTATTTTGTATCTTATAAATGCTATCAACGTTGTCTACAGTGTAATGTTGTCATACCCACTACCCAGTGTATTTCATTTTGTCAAAAATGCATATCATATTTTGGCCCATATCTGTCCATTGAATCATAAATTTCCTATTTGTTTCGTGATAGAAGTATCAAACATTTATAATGATAATTGAAATATGATTTCATCTGTGCGGAATGTCTTTTTTTTTTTGCATGTATTACCTCTCTGAACTGGCATGTTGTGCTGCATTACTGTGGAACAAGTAGGTACACGGAATGGAGCGTACTTTTCTTAATCGTAAGTCAATGTATTTGCTAAAGTTGTTTAATACACTAAAATCCCCAAGTGAAGCCAATTCATTATTGGAACTGCTTAAATAATGGGTGAGTTTTATTATGCTCAAGTGCTCGGCATTTTCAAAATAATCTAACAATTACTAGTTATTCCTAAATAGGATAATATTTAATGCCTCATTTCAATCTTATTTTGACTGTGTTTTTTCTAGCAACACACCTATGTTTTAAAGACAGCGACGACTGCTGCATCTTGTCAAAGAGACAATGAAGAGTAATCTACTGCTTAAAAAATAAAATTAATAATCATACTCCCAGACGAGTGCTTCTTGAAGACGAACACCTATTTTAAACAAATAATGATGGTGAGCATTATTTTGTTCAATAAATAAAAAGCGAAGCGGTTTAAATTTGTGAGTCCGCGTTTTGAAAAAAAGGTAATAATTGTACGCCTATATGAGTGCTTCATAAACATTCAAATTTTTAAAGCAAGTTCTTTTCATAAATTGTAAGGTAGTAATCATATCCGTAGTTGAGTGCTTTCTTTTTCAATTTGCTGCAGCGCCGTTTTATATGTTTTTAATAACCAGTGTAAGGTAGTTCAGTGAACATTCTTTGCTTAACAAACTTTAAATTAGCAAACACACCTGTTGAAGGGTCATTTCGGGAAAAAACGGACAATAGTTGGTGACAAAGCATTTTTAAAAAAACCAGTTTCAATTTGTTACAAATTGTTAGTTGTGGTAGGGCTTGAGATTTCTATCTACCAGATTCTTAGTGAGAAAATACTGCAAACCGATAAAGTATGTGCAACATTCTGATTGTATAGCTTTCATGTGGAGAAACATCAACATTTATGAATATCTTGCGTAGAATTACGCTTCCTTATCATACAATCATGCTTGGTAACCCCATTCTAAAACAAAAAAAAAAGATCACCAGATCTGAACACGTTTCTGCATGTTCCACACATTCTGAAGGAGTGAAAACACATAACTGAGAGCCGAAGTTGAAAATAACACATATATATTACTGAGTTAATGCATTACTTCGTATATATATATATATATATATATATATATATATATATATATATATATATATATATATATATATATATATATATATTTCATACCATAGCAATTATAAAACTACATATATAAAACAATCATTTCATATGAAAGAATACAATGTTTGTCTACAATATTTTTATTGTAAACAACATTTAAGTAATTTAAGTATTGGATGTCAATCATTGAAAAGGTCTATATACTGTCATAGTGACGAATGTACAATCTGCAATTATAAAGTTATACGTCATGTTTCAATTTTGATGTAAACAATTCTGGCAACTATATTCGCGTGCAGTAATATTCTATTTCCATGAAATTGAGCTTGGAAGATAATAACATTTCCGATGCATTTTGAATTTCTAACCTTAACTACTCATTCATGATAACCCATATAACATTTAGAGTACTAAGCCTATATCACCAAATTCATCCATTGTGATAAATAGCTGCGTACGTAGAATTTATGATTTAATCAAAATGCTGTTGTTTATACGTATCTAAAGGCAGCAGTCACAGAGAACATTATGAAATCATCAAAGGCATTCCGCTTTATTTTTCCTTCAGGATTGATTTCTAGATAAAACGTAAATCGCTTTAGGTAGTATGGTGATATATGCATTTTAAAGTCCAAGCAATCCAGGAGGATAGCATAATCACTGATTTGAAATTGTGTATTTCTTTAGACTTAGTTGAGTTGATTTTTTTTTTCAAACAAGACGTAACAAATATTGGCATGCAATATAATTATATATTGAAACCATACTTCAAAATCCATCAATTGCACGTATCTTCAAAGGTATATTTTCTTCATATTTAAACTGAAAATATGTTGATAATCGAAATAATCTGCTATATACATCAACATATATAAATATAGAAAAAGAAAATAAATTATTTCCTTCTGGGATCTGCATGCTGGCTCTATAGTATGTTATCTTCCTTAAGTTCAGATAACTTGCATTGTGTTGTTTATTGTAATTTACTAGTACCTTCTTTAAATTATTCTGATAATTTGACAGCAGAAAAGTACCTACATAATAACAATTCTCATAAGTGAAAAGTTTAGTTTGCGATAAAAGACTTAATCGCGACCTCTTTTGACAACATAAATTATTTCCGACTTGTTGAAAAGATGTCATTATTATTTTGTCAGTCCTACGAAAATTAGTACTTTTACAATAAAACAGGAAACAAGCTCGCGACGAAGAAAAAATAATTTTATCTACTAGATGAGGTATGGATGTGTTGAGGGACATACATACATACATACATACATACATACATACATACATACATACATACATACATACATGCACACATAATGCATGTGTTAATTTATCTGGCATTGATGTGAGATGTACCAGCAGAGAAAGAAGAGCTGGAAAACTTGCGAAACAGGGACATAACTTACTCGCAATCATCAGGAACAACAAACTTATGTGTGCAACGAATCCTGCCTTCTTCTTCCCCATCTTATTTATCACTGAAATAATGAAAATTTCATTGTCATTAAGTACCCATAGTCTTTCATGTTTTTAAAAAACCTAGGGAATGTTCCGTCTGTATTAAGTCTCCGTTTTTTACTTTGAGAGGTTTTAGTGATTATTTGCTTGTTTATTTTTCAACAATATTCTCAAACTAGCCACTCATTAAGTACACAGGTCATAATGACAGCATTACTGACAATTTAGAAAAACAGAACATTTCGTAAAATTCGAAACTCGCTAAAAAAAATTTAAGGAAAGTAATTTTCAAGGTAATCTCACATATAAGTGTTTAGCAACTTGAGATAGGAAACAGGTACGTGTATTAGATGTTTGGATGTTATTTCGTAGTGCTTGACAGCAACTCCGGTTGCTGCCTAAAATTAAAAAAAAAACTGCTAAATACTACTAAATCATAAGAATCTAAAGTAAAAACAAAACACTGCAAGTGTGACATTATAGTCTAGTGAATATGAGACCCTCAGTTAAGCTGATAACAATTATTTGTGGCAATCACACTTTAAGGACTCATTGTTTTTCAATGAATGTTGTCTCGAGTTTCCTCCAAAAAGAGGGAACGTCAACCTGAAGCCAGTCCATGCCCATGCAAGTGGTGTATATTTCGTTCGGTCTTGAGGTCATATTATACACATTTCATGTTAAATATTAGGAATAATTCCAAAAGCACTTTTAAATAATTATAATGGATTGAGGCATAATGTTTTTTAAATAGTTCAGGTCATCTTAGCTTTGGAAAGTCAACTGAGGTTTCTAGCTGACAATTACTTTTTGAAAATGCTATATTTAATTTGATAACAGCATGTAAATATTCTCTTTACATGTGAAGTCAACATCACTTATCAGGTTTAATTTTAATGCATACGACGAGTAGTGGGACAAAACGTAGAATAGTTATTTTGGTTAATTTCTTCCAATTATGAAGTAGATGCTGATCATAACTAGGGTCCAGAGTGGCCGAGTTCCAAGTTGATTGCCTTTACCAATCACTCACACATCACCTCTGTCAGCGTGGGTTCGAGTCTTGGGCTCGCCCAAAGTAGGTATATAAGAAAGCTAGTCATTGGATTCCTGTGGGTCGATTGGTTTTTACTGGGATTTCCTGGGTTCTTCCTCTACCAGTTATACTGGCTGCCATGTATTAAATGGCGTTAAACCCCAAACAGCCACAACAATGTTCATTAGTACAAAACATGCTTTTCACTTTCATATCTATGTTGCTGTAGAGGAAAAAGTTCCATTGCCAAAAATTCAGTCAAACTTTAAGAGTCTTCGAACCTCTGAAACAAAGATAGCAACAGCTACAACAGACCCAATCATTCTAAATCCCTCAATTGCGTTGTCCAAGGGAAATGAGCAGAATTTGTCATAATCAATTGTACCTGCTTTGTACGAGCGACGCCCCTTACATCATTTTATTCATTATGAATGAAGTTTGTGTGCTTGAGGATTTCATGCCATTTCTCAGCACCTGATGCGGCCTGTACAATGTGACCGTATTCATTTTTTGTAGAGGAAAACCCTGGAGGACCCCTGGAAAACTTTTGGCTTTCTCCCATACCCACTTCGTTAGGCTGTGACTCGAACGCACGTGGACAGAGGTGAGTTCTGATTGAACTGTAAGGGCGAGTATTTTATGCACCAATGCAAAAATATACAATACGTGGTTACTATTATTAGACTGAGTAATCCAGGTTATCAAACGATCTTACATATGGGAAACTGGTTGTAATAAATGCATATCACATTATGGTGTTAAAAAAGGAGCATAATTTTTAATCTTCACATTTTATTTACTTGAGTAAATATGTTAGTTAAACACCAATACGATTTATCTAAAATGTTGGAAACTTATACTTCGTCTTTATATATGCTAATAGCTATAACGCAAGTCTTCCTCTGGTGTTAAAAACATCATGGAGACTTTCAACAAAAGAAAGTTCCGAAAGTAAACATGTTTGCATATTACCCGTTCTGTGTTTGTTTTCATAAAACATGTCACAGTTATGGGATACAACAACTCTCTTGGATGTTTAGTTGAGCGATGCTGCATTACGTTAGAAGATAAATTGCACTAATATAACCAGCTGCGTACGAGTAATCAATTTTATAAGTAGACTGAAGGGAATGTACATGATTTATAGATATAATCTTTATATCAACTGGTATAAAAAGTCTCATACACATACCATAGGGAATATATATA
>JAECUM010033466.1:0-10987 GCA_016617855.1 Megalonaias nervosa
TTTTTTTTTAGCGTATTGTGTGATCCCAAGAATCGATAATGCAACAATGTTTGCGCCTAAATAAAATGTCTTGGCGGAAAAAGTGTTGGCATTTTTCTTTATAAAAATGGGAAATCCATGTTTTTCATTCTTCTGATTGAAAGTAAAGATACATGTATGAATATAGTGTTCCTCTTCATATTAATAAATAATACACACGTAAACGTAGTTTTCATACAACTAGATCTTTATTTAAAAATTCACTGTAGTTGCTTAATGATACAGGTAAGGTACTTACTTGCTAACACGGAAGCAAGTCGGCGAAGATGATTTTCATTTCTGATAGTGGGGTTTTCCAAAAAGTCCGCTGTAAAAGAAATGACGTTTTTTATATTTGCGTTTCTTTTCAATGACTACCCTCACACATTAATGGGCATGTTTTATATAAAATATGATGGTTTTACTTAATTATAAACTTCCTTGTCCTATATCAGTGACTTTAAAATTAATAAACAGGGTCAACAGAATCATTACTCAACTTGAAGGTTCAGGGATTAAACACAAAATTGGCTATAGCATGCATTTAACTTTATTGGGTTTTTCCTTCTTAAAATATACATATAGCTACACCTATTTACAAATGAAAAAGCCACTTGATTCAAATGACTTTAAAAACAAATATCCACATGCCTTTAAAATTTGTTGAATAACCCATATTGTGTACATTTATTTCCCAATATTCGGGAAAGAGATTAAAGAGTTTACGTTTCATTCTTTTTTGCTGCAAATGACATCATTAAGCACCAAAAAGATAACTAAAGGACAAGAATTTCTAAGGGATTGCATGCCTTGCCTGCCTCCATGCCCGATAAAAATTATGTTTTCGCTTTAAAAATACCTTGACCTTGCAAGCACTTGAAATGGAAAGAAGAGATACCTGAATATTTCAGGCAGAATTTCTGATTCTGCTGCCTAAGTTGGACAGATATTTCTTACACCCTATCTCCAAACCCCCTTTCCCTCCCCTTCCCCTTTTCAGCGTAACCATTATTGAGACCGCAGCCGGAGAATGAATGATACCCATGTCTAGCCAATGCATAAGCAGGCCAGACAATAACTCATTTAATATATTAGTTCCGCCCCTACGTGTTATATATAGATCTATATGGCACGAATACTTACTCAGTAAATCTGTCTTCCTTTCTGGTTCGTATATAGCACCTTCCTTCGATGTTGGTAGCGATGATTTACCTACAACAGAAAGCACGCACCTTATCAAACTTAAAAGTTATAAAACAGCGTTTACTACAATGTTAAAAGTATATGGAACCAATTTCAAATGTTCATTTTTAAGCTTTGCGAGACTCTTAATGAAATGCATGTAATTCATTTTGATTGTAATGTGGGAAAAATTAAGCACTATAGTCTGTTCTATATTCGTATATGATGCAACATGTTGCTGGTTGCTTACCTACTCTGGACACCTTTGTATTATTCTCGGTAATACACTCCATAATATCATTGAGTAGTGTTGAGCTATCCTGTTCCGATTGGTTGCTAGCTGATGCACATCTCGTTTCCTGGTAACCGGTTGATAGGTTCGGTGAAGAGCATGTGGATGGCGGCAAGGACCCAGGGCTTCCTCTGTTGCGCATGTGCTCTTCGTAACTTGGTGGATTCTTTGGTGCTGAATTCTGGACTTCTGGTATTGAGTCCATTTTGGCTGGACTAGAACTGTACACACAGAGTTCCTCGAGGCTCTCACATAAGTTGGACGAAAGTCCCACATCTAGAGAAGAATTTGGCACAATTTGATCGGAGTCAAAATCCTCCACATTAATTATAGGCCTTGACAAATAAGTTGATTTATCGTGAGCACAGCTCCTGAACATTTGGAAATATTCTGGAGAATCTTGTCTGTCTGGGTGTTGCATCGCTGAATCTTGTTTCCTGAACTGGCTGAAATGAAAAAAGCAGTTGAATTTTTCAGCTCTAATGGTACGTAAGATTTTGAGGATGAACATGCAGGGCATTTTCTAGCATGTTAAGGAAATACATGCAGCCAAATCTGCAATGAGCATACAACTTGGATTGTATCCATTCATAAAGAATATTTCAAGACAATTTCATTAATGCGTCTCGCACGTACTTCAAATTTTGATTGATCTTGAATGATCCTTTGCAACAAATATTTTGTATACCAGCTGTTTTAAGAACGAAATAACACTGTTGCTTGCGTATGAATTTTCGGACCTGCATACATCTGAACAGCCCTGTCTATTGCTATAAATTTCTACTTAAAAATAGTTTGGGCTCTGTGATATAATGCTCCTTCCATTACAAGTACAATAATTACAGGTAAAAGAAGCACAACTCAACACACCTGTTTCTTTTCAGGTTGTGATTCATATTTAATGGCCTATCAGTCCGAACAGTCAATGTTTCTACCTTTGTGGATTCAATGATGACTCATATGAGGGGATATGAAGGGAGATACCCAACACAAAGTGATTGACTTGTTTTTTATTTCCCTGGCAACGTGAAATAGTACCTGTATACAATATTCAAACACATGTGCAATTTATGGCGCATATATCCATTCATTTGCACGAATTATTACAACTAGGCAAGATATGTACTTATCATCATCCTTTAAGCATACTGACAAAGACAAGACAAAACCGCCAAAAAAGACAACCCCCCAAAAAAATGAAACAAAAAACCCCCACACAACAAAAAACAAAACAAAAACAAAATAAAACCAACGCAAAATGACATTTCAAAAATCAAATTTATTTCAGAAATTATAAATATGTCTCAGGTCAGTTAAATAAAAAATGTTCAATATATGTTGAACATTATGGTGAAATCGTTGGGTACTTTTTTATTTACTGCCTCATAGGTGTCAAGATTAAATTAATTTATTGCCGCATAGGTGTCAAGATTAGATGAGAGGGATCGAATTTAAACACTGCATTTTTACCATGTTAATACCAGATGTGTTCCACGCCCAAAAGTCGTCAACCAGAGAATATGTTTGTGATGAGCTCAATAGTAGAGTCAAAGGAGAGACCATCGTCTGCAAATCTGAACCAACTGCAGCAGCACTTTTGAACAGTTGATAATCGTACCAAGGCTTATGTACTCAGTGTCAAGGTCAGACAATGATTAGCAGGCAGTCAGCATATCCAGGTCAGGTCAAGTATTGGTGGTGGTGTTCTAAAATTTAAAAGG
This sequence comes from Megalonaias nervosa, assembly GCA_016617855.1. Lineage (NCBI taxonomy): Eukaryota > Metazoa > Mollusca > Bivalvia > Unionida > Unionidae > Megalonaias > Megalonaias nervosa. The sequence continues at coordinate 3,214 of JAECUM010033466.1, forward strand.
ACCCCGAGTTTCCTCGAAAGGGCAGCAAAGCAAATGTGTATATGTGTCTATTTACTCAAATTGTGTATATTACCCAATAAACGTGCGCAAGAATAACACAATGGTCATATTTCAAGTGACAAGTGACTGTACGTTTGTGTGTGTACCCGGCCCTGCAGCATTTGAATGTCAAAATAAAGTTTCTGCATTTGACCCATCTCGTTTAACCTTGGGTCCCAGATAGCACAATGGTCAATAAATTACGCGATGACAGCAGCCGAAAGGACCCATATATGCAAAATATTTATATTCAAATTTGCCTTGGACAATTTATGAAAGATGAAATAACGTTGACAATTGCAAAGTTATTTATGTGTTTTTATTGTTTGCTCCAGTATGTATTATCTACCAGCTAGAATGATATCCAGACTCACCTCAAGTATACTGGAAAAAAAGTTCTCCGAGTCCCATAAGTAATTATTAAGTTATTTATACAATGTGTGCTGATTTAAGGTACATTATTTGAATGATATTTTTTCGTTTAGGATTATGATGTGTCTAACAACTGTATGTAAGTAATTAATGTAATTTATGGACGATTAGCTTTTGTGATTAATATGTCACCCTTAGTAAATAAAGATATTGTTACTGATCACCACCACCACCATCATCATTATCATCATCGTCATCTTCTTCTTCTAACAGTCATAGTCAAGAATTTTGTATAATTTTTTTTTTTACCATAATGTCATAAAATTTAATATGCTTTTCTGTTCAAAGTATGAAGTTCACATCATATCACTAGAAAAATGGCCACTCATTTGGTAAATGACTTTTGGAAATATTGCAGAATAAAAGATGAAGAAAAAAGAAGACAAGAACAATTGACAAGATCGTCATTTAGTAGCATCATTAAACGTAATATTTTTATTGAGACTGAAATTCTCTTGTTAACTCTGAACATCCGCGGCAGAATTGGACGGTGATTAACTGAACTTTTACTCGACAAACTTGTAGGCGGCGCTTAACTAAAATTTTACTGGACAGAGTTGTAGACGGTGATGAACTAAATAATTACTAGCTAAGGATGTAGACGGTGTTTAACTAACATTTTACCAGATAAAGATGTAGACGGTGTTTGACTAAAATTTTACAAGACAAGGATGTAGACGGTGTTTAACTAAAATTTTACTTAATAAGGATGTGAAAGGTGTTTAACTAACATTTTACCAGATAAGGATGTGGAAGGTGATTAAGTAAAATTGTACTAGACAACATTAATGATTGATAATAGCGCACACTTGCTATTTTAGACTAAAAATATTCATTGCAAATTAAGACACTGACGTTATAATGGAAATGTATCAGACACCGTTAATCATCCATATGATATCGACTTCTTTTGTCACATTCTTTAGAACTGTATGTGACGGGGACAAATGGTGGGCAAATGTAGACTATAACAAATTCTTTTCTTTTCCCTGTCTTCAATCAATGCATGTCTACATCTATCTTCAAGCGGCACACTAAGACATGCAACTATTATAATTGTTGTGAATGAATAAAACTTACGTAAAGTTATATCCAGGAACTATTGTTGGTTAGTTATCTGGAACTATAAATATTAGTGACTCAGTGCTTAAACTTTGGTTTGAACACGTTTCATTCATAAAGACTGTCCCGGTAAGGCCTTCTGCAGATTGGCATGGTTAACGCTATCTGCGCGTACCATACAATCAAATTTGACCTGAACGTAGCACTTAAATCGTACTAAATACAAATAATGCGTCTGAAATTTTGTAAAGCTTTTAGACAAGTTTTTGAATTGTAAGAGAACAACATCAAAGTGTGGTGAACTGACAGTTCTTACAACTTTGCATTATTTGTTGTCGCCTCTACAGTGGAGTAGGCGGTAACTTCCATATAAGAAAAGTTATGTTAATTAGTGATCACTACGATATGAATGATTACTCAGTTGACAGAGTGCTTTGTTCTGCTTGTAAATATAATAAACTAATTGTGTTTTAAAATAGCCACATGCAGTAGACGAGAAAAATGTATTAATTAAAATATTATTGAATGCAATTCACATACCGATATGACAGATCAAAACTTTAATATAAAGCTTTGTTGTCGGTACAAATTCATTTGAAGACTTGCTTCAAAGTTTCGCATTTTGTGAATCTGTTTATTGTAGGATGATATACTATACAGTGGATATCTACACGGTACTCCATGGACATCATGAGCATGTGCATTTCAAAGTTGTTCGTTACAGTTTTCACGACTGAGGCAAAAATCGTCAAACCTTTTAAATGCCAAATATAACTATGAAAGCCAAATAAGAGTCCATCAAAGTTAAAGAAGAGAGTCCATGAAAGTCAAATAAAAGAGCCCATGAACGTCAAATAATACAGTCCATGAAAGTTAAAGAAAAGGGTCCATGAATGTCAAATAAAAGAGTCATGAAAGTCAAATGAAAGAGTCCATGAAAAGTAAAGCAAGGCCTATTTGTACACGTGAATAAAGATCGACCTGTTGTTTGAGTTATGGCAAGATCAGAACTGGCGCAAACAGTTTAAGGGTTAATACTTTGCAATGGATATGATAAGTGTTATACTTCTGAATAGGATGACACCTGGTTTCCACACACACACACACACACACACACACACATATAGAGAGAGAGACAGACAGACAGAGAAACAGAGACAGAGACAGAGAGACAGGGAGAGAGACAGAGAGAGAGAGAGACAGGGAGAGAGAGACAGAGACAGAGATACAGACAGACTGTTAGTATATGCAAACTATGCGTACGTGTCATTTCATAATTTCCTACAATGACTTGTGTGGCGAGATGAAATAAACGATCGCAAAGTTAGGGCGCAGCAATATAGAGATGAAGTCCGATTCCTCTACGGAGAACAAATTATCTTAATTTACATACGTGTAATCCATTTGCTGCTTCTCCTTATATTTTTTTGGCAATCAGATTGGGCGTGAGTTCAATGAATTAGCGTGTTCTAAGTGTTCTATTTCTGCACATAAGAGGAGCATGCGTATAGAAAGTGCATTTTTTTCTACAATTTCAAATGCCTTTAAAATGGATCTCCACTTTTGTCTTTCCAACTGTACACGAATGTGTTGTAGAAACCCAACCTGTCTTCAAGGCGATATCTTCATTTCTCGACATAGCAATCCTACTAAACATACATCTTAGTATTATATACCAATTTGACATAAGCCCCGCCCCCTGAGCGGCGAGGGTGTTTATTTACTACCAAATATGGGTATGCTACGCTAACCACTAAGATCTAGGTCATACTATACTACACTATGAATATATGTTTACACACTGTGTCCTACGCAAATATTTACCTCATTTACATAAATACATTCACGGATGAGTAAAATAATTGTCAATCAATTCAAGAAAGCTCTTTACACGCATACAAACATACGCGTAGGAACGAACTCCTGTGTGTTTATGTGTAGGCAATGTTTCAACCACATTGCATGATGACACACGATAATGTCTTCTTAAAATGAAATCGCTTTTTTTTTTCTAGCTGAAGGACATTTGAATGTTTTGATAACAAATGACCTGATTCGGTGTCAGAAACGTGCACCAAGCGACCCACAATGTTTACCGATGCCAATAAGTACTACAGATTGTTATTTCAGAACTTTTAACCACGATGAGTCAGCACTTTATCAATGTTATAAGTTCTGATTTTAAAAAACACAGGGCAATTTAAGTACACATTCAATTACACTTGAATGGACCCTCTCATGAAAAATGATATATATGCATACAGGACAAAAAACGGTACTCGTTTGTGCATGAAGAGATTCATATGTACCAAGGATGATAACTTCTACTTATCGAGCCGCTGTTGTGTTCTTTCTATAGTCAAAGTGCCTAGTTTCAAAGAATATTTTGTTGTTATTAGTTCAGGCCACTATATATGCATTACATAATTTAGATAAAACAAAATGTTGAGTTTATTATGAGGAAAATTTGTGGTTAGTATTTTAAAGTCACTGTCAGATAAGCAACTGCACTCTTATCTATATAAGACATAACACTGTATGATATTTATAACATCCCAATACCGAATGTATTCTCTTGCTTTGATCTTCCTGCCAAACTGCCAACGAACTTCTCGCCTTTCTATGTCCACCTTCATGCTTTCCGTTTGACACAGAAAACTTCATTCAGTTTCGTTTAAAGTAAGGAAACGTTTTGTTCCATCAAGGGATTTCTCAAAGATTAATCAACAATATGATACAAAAACAATACGATACAAAACCAATGTGATACAAAAAAGAAAGGTAAAACAAAAGTGAAGTTCACAATGTGTAGGCAGGGGCTGATGGGATAAGTAGGGGAAGGGTCGGAGCCAGCACCCTTACTCCCTAAAAATGAGCGTGAAACAGCTAAACGGGGGTTCTGTTCCACAGATCCCTCGACTACTTATTTAGCCCCCCCCCTCCAACCCCCAACCCCCCCCCCAAAACCCCATACTAAGATATATTTTGGGATCTACCGCTGTTAGGCCTTGAATTTTTACACGTTTCAAGATCGATAATTTATTCAAAACAATAAAATCATGTATCTCCAACTGTGATTTGGAAGTATTAAGTTTGGACTCAACATCTAAGTCTTTTTTTTAATAACCTCCGCATTTTGTATGAACTGCTGCAAAGAAAATCCAGTCTGTCAAAAGCACATTTTATGATCTTCGTTTACCTTTTTCTTACTAACATGTACATCGAAGTTTCCAAGTTTCGAAGTAAATGCTAATGGAATAACAGGAGCAAGAAATAAATATAAAATTACAGTTACAAGAATATGCAGCGCATGCGTACAAAGTATCTATCATATTTATAGCATGATTATATGTGTACTGTGTTATATCAATGTTCAAGGACATACTATATTATCAAAATCAAATTCAGAGCAACAGTACACAGTACCCGAGTTTAGGCTTCTATTGTCTTCTAAACTAAAAGTACGTTTTCGTATATAAGTGTATCGCAAACTAACACGTGGCCAAAGAAAGCAATTATTATCATAGTTACTATTGAAATTTAAAAGTAATGAAAACTTTTGTTTTCAAATCCTGGGAGCCTATCTTTAAATTTTGAAAACACGTGTTTCCAATTGTATTCAACCACCTTGCAAATTTTGTATGTACTCAACATATGCAAAAATGCAAAAGATTAATTTTGGATGAACATATACAAATTTTATTTTGTATTCATTATTATAAACCTTTCTAAGTATTGGTCGTATTTATGAATTTTACAGTTATTTTTTAACTATTCTACTCTTTTTTGTTATTATCTTCACCTATATTTACTCAGAATTAAAATCATGACGCAAGGTTTTACGTCATGGTCTATTTAATGATGTTCTAAGCCTGCAAGCACCGATGGTGGCACTCTACAGTTTCATATTTTGCATGGGTTAGATTTTTTAAAGAAAAAGATTTGTCCCTGTTTTTCTCACTGGTTATGTTATATTGGCTATTTAAAATAAGACCTTATATATCTTAGGTATTGATAAAAGAACTTTAAATTCCCTTTATTTTGTTATTTGATTGATTGGTGTAGTACGAGTTATAGAGTTATACAGCTTGGCCTTGCTTCAGATGTGTACCTCTAAAAGAAATTGCTAGCTCCGCTTGGACATTTTCACTTTCTGGACTTCAGGGGTAAAATGTACAAAAAATAGCCGATAACAGTTCTTTTTTTAAATTAAAAATACATTTTATATATTTGGTAATTCATTCATTACAGTCTCTGAAACTGGTATTGTCTAGTCTGGCAAAATTCATTTTCCCTTTTTTAATAATTGCTAAAGATAGCGTACTTTAGACTAATTCGAGCTGATTTTTTTAGCACATGGGAGCAGTCATTTTGGTTAGCTGTGTGATTAGATCATTTACAATTTCTACAAGTACAATATTCAAAGAAATTTCAGCCACGATATACAAAAGTAACATATATGCATTTTGCAAATGCAAACAACTTCACCTTACACCTGCCACTCTCTCAGAAGTTCATAATATATGTAGAGCGCCCCCTATATTCTTGGGATAGCTCATTTTCAAATTGACCTCTTTAATTTCATCGAAATTTGCAGGAAATAACAAAAAGCTCACACTACAGTTGTGAAGCCTTACATTGAAATTTAGGTCAATTATAAGAATCAAATTCTTGAACGCAGCATCTGATCTATCCGGTTCACGAGCAGCCATTCAGAAAGTGTGTCACTCTGAATTGCGGAAACTGACGAGAAGTATGTAGCGGACACAAGTGTCGTTACTTAGAAGTCGCGCCATTCACTTCACTCTCTTGTCATTTAAGTTTTGGGAGTGGACAAGTGGAGATGCGAGCTTTTGCCTTATATGTCCATAAATCAGCACAAAGGAATGCTGCAGATGCTTCTGTAATCGTTTCGTTCAGTAGAGAAGTCGTCTTTACCTAAGTCGACAGTGCTAACTTACAAAGGACAAAGACTAAGTTGAACATATCGTCCAATTTTATATTATTTCTTTGTTCCCGCCATGAAAATGTTAAAGAGCGTATAACATTTGTCTGCTGGTCCATCCATCATGGAATCATGCAATTGTAAATAATCGTATCTATTCATCTGTCGTTATATTATTATGAAACAATTAATGGTTTTTACTTATTTTAATGTCTATTACGATGTTAAGAGGTTTTCTTTTTAGTTTTAGCTTGATGTGCACTTTTGAGAGGACTCTAACTGCATTTACACGGGCTTTGAACCCCTCCCCCACTGCGGAAGCAAGGAACAATAATTTAGATAAGATAATCATGAACAAGTGCATATTTTTATTTCTTCTTGTGAAAATGCATTAATGAGCTCAATCGAGGACTCGAAAAATCGGAATAACATTGTATGGCCAAATTCGTGTATTTTCTGTACTTGACAGTTCATTGTTTTTTTAGCTAACGTATTTTTAAACTGTCTCTATAGCAGTAAAAGCCTGTATAAGATCGATGTGTAAGTAGAGAAAAATATTTATCTATGTCTGACGATTCTCCTAATTATCTGTCTTTGTATCGCTTTGTGTATCTACCAACTTATCGCTTTATATTACTGCAAATGTATCACCCTCCTGAGAAATCGAGTATATGGAACTGACAACTACTAAAGGCAACCATTTGCCTGGAATTTGTCACGTGATGATGTTCCAGCTGAGAGTGTTTGTGTTTATAAACGAGTGCGTTTTGTATCAAAGGTTACCGTTGCGTTTTAGGATTTCTCCCTTGTTTGCCTTTTCCGTCCATAACAGATTCAGCAATATATAATTTGGACTGTGCTGTTGTTCAACTCTCTGCATACATACAAACCAACGTATAGACATCTGTGTATATATGTCGCGTGACCCATAATTACAGTAAGTATGAGATATGATATCGTGGTTCGCACTGGCTAACCCCATCAAGTGTTGAATTTCAATCATAGCTCTAGAGGCCGGTACACTGAGATAAAGGAAAATGCACTTTTCCTGCACTTTACATATCGCTTTCATCTTAATAGGCACTTTGTTTCAAGACCTTGAACAAATATATCCCTTATAGAAGATAAAGATAACATTTATACAAGAATATATGTATGATTATCTGAAGAAACAAAGGAGTATTACCACCAGCGTATTGTGTACTGCAGCAAGACAACTCTTTTTATTTGTTTTTGGCTTTAACGTTATTTTTCGGCCCAAGATAGGCTATACATGGCGGCCAGTGTACTTGGTGG